>CAIGRH010254816.1:0-13422 GCA_903798295.1 Fraxinus nigra | reverse complement strand
AATGATCAATAGAGGATTTGTCACTCTTGGATAGTAAGAGATTATGATCTACATTTCATTTAGTTAAATTGATAATGAAATCCTTGGCCACGGTATACTCATAAGTCGAAAAGGAGTTTTCGACTTATATTGACTTAATATTGGGATGAAAGATATGATTGATAATTGAGATTGACACATATCCATATCTCATAAGTGATCGGATCATATTGATGAAAAGATTATAGTTTCACGGTAAATGAACAAGTTTCGTTTTGTCATATCACTTGATATTTCCCGTCACATGTATTGCCCTGAAATATTACTAGATGTCAATATGCATGAGACGACGAATATGAATTGATGATAAATTAATATTTTAATTCATCAATTTTGATTAAATCAAAATAATAATTCACATCGTTAGATATCGTGATCGGGAACCTGATGAGTCATACACAAAATGAGAATGAGAAGAATGAGATTCACCAATTAATTAATTAATTAAAAGTGTTGTAAATTAATTAATTAGGGTGTTTTTTAATAATGCATGAACCAAATTTAATTTATTGGATTAATTAAATATCGGACTGAGTTAAGTTTAAGAGACGGACTAAGCTCACTTGAACTTATATTAATAAGGTATTAAGGTTTCATAAAAGTGGTAAAGAACATAATTCATATTCTTGCCAGCATAAGAAAAAGAAAAACCCTAATTCTCTCATTCTTGTTCCATGTGTGGATTCTTATTGGAGACTGGACAATTGGATAGCTGTGGATAATAGATTGTGATTGTTCATGTTTCAAGAATCAGCAAAGGAGTTTGCAGAATTCATCAAATGTATAATTTCTATCACAATTTTTCTCTAACCACAAAACAGATCCTTGGTGAGAATTGAAAAAGTAATTTATTTTTCGATGTGCAAGTTAAGTAAATTCTCAACACTCTGAAGAGGCAAAGGAAAGAGATGGAATACGAAAGTAACAATTCATTTCACGATTTCAATTTCTTCAGTTTTCTTCTTTCCTTGCTATTACAAGAAAAATTCTCATGAAATTCGACAAATTATAATATGATTTTTCTAATTTCTCTATTTACAAATACTGTCAGCAACTCTGTCAGTTGGGTCCCCAACTGCTCAAATACATGACTTTTCTGAGTGATTCTTTAGATTACCTCATTTTTTCTTCTTTCAATTTATTCGAAACCATGACTGTGGAGAGAGCTTCTTGGCCTTAGAGAATGATCTGATATTGTTCTTAGCGAACTGTTGGATTAATCTAAAAGTGTAATTCCATCTGCAGAAACCCTGATCTTTCAATGCCTCCACAACTCCCACACATCCATGCTTTGCCTGTTGAACTCACTATGTTCAAGAATTTGCTTGTTGAATAAGGATTTTGATTTGTAAAAGAAGCTTGAGAATTCTTTCTATTTTGTTGATTCCATTTGTGGGGGAGCATCATATATATATAACTATACCACAACAAGTGAACACAAAATCAAAGGCATTGTGTCCAGTGTTTTGAGTTTTCTTGTGTTGTTGCAATCACTTATTTGGACTTTTCTAATTCTTTGCCAAACTTATTGTGGGAGCATAAATGTGTAGGGAATTGACACTAATTCCATCTATTTCGCCAACAGAATCCTTATTTTTACAAAAAAAAAAAAAAAAAAGTTACGCATGAAAAAAAAAAATTCTCTTGAAACTTCGGCAATAATATTTAAATATTTATAAAAATGTATAGGAAATTTAACCAGTTTTTACTCTCCATTCAATTTCCTAGAAATCGGAACTCTTTTTTGGTAAGTAAGGCTACTGGTGATGTTGAAGCATATCAAACTCTGATGGATGGATGTGTTCGAGTGAGGTCAGTGGATGTATGTGTTCGAGTTTGGTCGCTTCTCATGTATGTGATAAGTCTTGCTGTTTTTATGCCTGGCATAATAACTCATTTGCTGGATGCTTAGCGGATTTTATGTTATTTTAGGATCATCGTTGGCGTAACTAGAAGAGGGAGCTTATCATCTGTATTCAGTATAGTTTGCACGAACATACTTTGAAAGTGGCAACTGATAGGAATTGTAAAAGGGATTAACAATCCATATACTTTATCAAACCTTTTTCACATATACATACATATTCTCCATGTTGAAATCAAAGAAAACATACCTTGTTTCATAGATGTTTGATTGATTGTTTGATCAATGGGTTATGATCTTCCAAATTGATACGTAACCTTCTCTTGATTTTTCTATCTGTAGATGGGGATGCGGAGAAATGAAAATCACGTTCAATTTTGGGGACCACAACTCCATGATAAATAATAATAATTGAATATACAATTATTATCTTTCAATTGTTTCAAATTAGCTCATCATCGATTTAAAACAAACATTCTGATTTCTACACTATATTTCCATAAAAGCTAATACTATTTAGTCAAAAATTAAGCTTTAATTAATCACTTTAATTGATTAATCTTTAAAAATAGCACCACACATTTTAAAAGATTACATGTATGGCCTCATATGTTGGAATTTTCCAACAACCATCGGTGCAAAATTCACAAGTTCCTTCATGTTGGTGTACTCAAACCATACTTTGCCAACAAGGAAGACGCATCCATAAATGAATCAAAGCAACCTGTGTTTGAACTGAAAAAAGTTGTAAAGAAGGTTGCGGAAGAGACTCTTGACCATTGAACTACTCAAGCTTCTAGAAAATATCATCAAGAGTACTTGGTCAAATGGAGAGGATACAACAGCGAAGAGAATACTTGAGAAAGCGAAAAAGACATTGAAACCTTTAAACCATTAATTGAAGCATGTCATTCATTGAGGGCTCCAAGAACGCCGTCAAAACAAATAGGGGAGAATGTCGAAGACCGTAGCTTTACTTAAGCTCCTTGACCATATCGCAACCGTAGTTTGCCCAGCTTCGATTGCATATTGTAAATATTAGTTCAAGTTTGAGTTACAATTTCCTTTCTATTGTAATAGTTTATTTAAATTGTAAAATAGCTAGANCCTTTCTATTGTAATAGTTTATTTAAATTGTAAAATAGCTAGAAATTAGAAAAGTTTGGTATGATTTTACGTCATTTAAACGTCTACTCCCGTTACTTGAGTTTTTGTTCTGAATGATATTATAGTGGGTATTAATCTTTCAAACATGTTTCAAGCTTTCTAGTGTTCACCCCCTGCACTAGTCATTGTAATTTCCTACTTTCATCAATTGTAATTTCTAGTTTTCAAGTAATCAATGATCAAATTACTTTCAGGGTGCGTTTGATTGCAATGGTGAAAAATGGGTAGAAAGAAAATGAATTTCAGGGAAAGTAATTGTCTAAAAATTATTTTGCAGGGAATTGTTAATTAAGTGTGTTTGATTGACATAATTTTCCACCCGAAATTTTTTTGAATTTTGTGTTCGTTTAGCTTTGTTTTACAAAGAAATTGTCCATTAAAGTGATTTTTTTCACAATTGGTTATAAAATTTGTTTTCATTATTAAAAAGTAAAAAAAAATGAAAAAAAATTATTTCCTAAAAAATCCTAAAAAATCATTTTTTTTTAATCAAAGTTTAATGTTCGTTTGGTTTTGTTTTACAAGGAAATTGTCCATTAAAGTGAAATTTTTTTTTACAACTTGTTATGAAATTTGTTTCCATTGCAAAAATAAAAAATGGCAATGAACTGGAAAATCAATTCCCACCAAATTGGTGGAAATTGAATTTCTCCAAAATCATGGAAAAGAAGGCGCGTGAGCCTAGGCCAAGAAAACAATTTTCCCTCCAAATTTTACTCATCAAACATGTCAATTGGTAGGAAAAGGAAATTAAATTCCAAGTTTCATGGAAAAAAAAAAGCAAATCAAATAGGGCCTCAATGTATTTCAATTTTATGTTTCAAGCTTTCTACAAATTGTAATCAAATTTTCTTTCGTCCCGAAACGATTGAGAGAATGCGGAATGTAATCTAGTGGAGCAGATTACTGCTGCACGATGTTCCTTTTTGTGTCAAGAAGAAAGGTAACCCGTGAAACATGAGCTCGTTATCTCAAAAAATCACTATTTCGAACTACTTTTTAGGATACAAAGGCTCAATAAACAATCGATTTAACATTGAAATGTTGTCAAATTATCTTTCTATTATAAATGTCATTTGTTTCATTAATTTTTTTGTAATGGAGACTAGAATAGTAACTAAAGTAATTTTTTAAACAAGTGACTAATAATGAACGAAAAAAATTGGGTGAGAGTTGATCAAAACAAAATTAACATTGTACAATTTTTTTTTTTTCAAATTCATTTTTAACCACATATTTTACAATAAAATATTTTTACAAGTAAATTCAAAAAAGTTTCTAAAAATCACTATTATAAAACCTATTTTACCAAAAAATGAGTCAAACAAGCCCAAATATATGTGTTAAGAATTATTTTCACGTATTTGTCTACCTTCACTAAGGATAAACATGGTTTTATTTAATTCTAATTTTAAGAGAATTGAATCGAAGAATCAATAATTTTTTTTAATAATAAATTCAATGACTCATTACGAATGAATCACTATACCTAGAATCAAAACTAAATGATTATTGATTTTAGAATCCGATTTAATTCAATTCTAATTTAATCTGATCATTTTGTGTGTCTCTAACTACCACCCCTCGTAAACGTACCATAGCCACACAAAACAACTCCTATGTTTTAAAAATTCTAAAAAAATAAATAATAATAATAATAATAAAAACAATGTAAGGTCAGCAAGCATGCTTAAAGTCCGGTTGTCAAAAACTCATTGGTTCTCTCTCAAAATTTCATATCATAAAAATCCAAAAATTCCTCTGGATAATCTCTTTTCCCTTCCGAAGAAATGGAAATCTGAACTCAAATTCCCACAAAACTAAGAACAAATTTCTGTTTCATTCATAAAAATGGCGGCTGTAACTTCACTTTCATTTAGTTCAATTAGTCAATCCAACTTTCCAATTAAGGCGGTGCGTAATTTGGCTTCCAATTTCGATGCCTTCAAGTTTCGGAGCACGATTTTATCTCGAGATACGTCTAATTTGCGAGCTTCGAAGAGTTCTCCTGTGGTAATTCATTGCACGTCAACTGCCACAGGCAAGTTTTAGATTATTACATGAATTTTCTTTGTTTTTGTGAAAAAATGTGGTCTTTGTGATGTAAACTCGAGTGTTTTCATTGGTCAAGAGTTGGATTATGTCTTTAATTTTTGGAGGAAGGTTTGTGAATTCTAGTGAGTTCAATACAATGTTAAGTGAATAATTTGCTTAATTCTATTCTTAGTTGAATTGTTTTCTTCTTCAAATTTTCAATTATTGATTTAACACTAGTTAGTAGCACTTTGGTCTTAAAATTTTGTACTTTTGCATTATCAATTTAGTGGCTCAATTGAGTAGTTTCTGTAGGTGAAATGACAATTCTAGATTGCGGCTATTGAAACAAATGTGTAGATTGGCTAACTCGTCATACCTTGCACCAATATGGCAGAAACTGTGCAATGGTATTGTTAAGTGAAGGATAACATTGTTAATTCATCCTAGAAGAGTCTCACAATTTGAAATGAAACTCTTAGATTTTAATAATTTACTTGATTTGATTTAGGCCCCATCATTCAGTTTTTCCCTTGAACATATGTGTTTTTACTTCATTTACTGACTAAACTCTGGATAATAAACTTCTGATATTTCCTTTGAATGCTCATGGTTTCAGATCTACCTACTGTGTCTGAGACAAAGCTGAATTTCTTGAAGGCATATAAGAAGCCAGTTCCAAGTATATACAACTCTGTATTGCAAGAGCTGATAGTACAACAACATTTGATGCGGTACAAGAGTACATACCGATACGATCCCGTGTTTGCACTTGGTTTTGTTACTGTGTATGATCAGCTCATGGAGGGCTACCCCAGTGATGAGGATCGAGAAACTATTTTTAAAGCTTATATTAAGGCTCTAAATGAAGACCCTGATCAATATAGGCATGTCTTAAACATCCCTTCAAATTTTATTTCCTCTTTCTCTTTGCCTTGCTTGTTTTCGCAGATGGATGTGAATCCAATTGAGTGAATATTTATTTGGACTAGTTTCATTTTAGTAGTCTTTATTGTGTAAATAGGAAAATTTATATATCTGATGTGATACTATTTATTCACGAAGTCTGATAAATAGAACTTTTCAAAGAGTCGGTGCATCATATAAATTTTGGTTATGTTCCACACATCATACTGCTAATTGTGGAAAACAGAGATGATAATATAGCATGTGTGTAATGTCATTTTTATATTGGATGTGGTCTTCTTCTTGATCTTGAATGGTTAGAATTAAGCTCTCATGGAGTAATTTTTTTTTTTTGTTTGTTTGTTCAACTCTATGCATTGTAGGGCTGATGCACAGAAGTTAGAAGAGTGGGCACGTTCTCAGACTGCCTTTACCTTAGTCGATTTTGCATCAAGGGATGGAGAAGTTGAAGCAGCTTTAAAGGACATTGCAGAAAGAGCAGGGAGCAAAGCAAGTTTTAGCTACAGCCGATTCTTTGCTGTCGGTCTCTTCCGGCTGCTTGAGTTAGCAAATGCAACAGAACCCACCGTCTTAGAAAAGGTAAAAGTCGTTTCTTCATTTGTGCTGTGAGACTTTTCATATTCTAAAAGCCTCATAGTAAGAATGTCTATTTTGCTATTTTGTTTTATATACTCCATTGTGATTATCTACATATGGTTATTATTAACATATTAATAGAAGGGATTCACTGTTTTTGTCTCATTGAAGACTGGAGTGGAGGTTTATTCGTCCATGCAGCAGCTTGCAGTATTTCATAATTTTCGTGATATAGAAGCTTGGGTATATGCACAACTCAACTTGTAGCTACAGTACAAAATATTTAACAGTCAAGAATTAAGAAAACGTGAACCTCACTGGGCTACCATAAGAGGGCTCCACAGAGTAATAAATGAAGAAAATTACGTTGTGAAATGAGATGTTGAACTTTGAGTTGTAATACATCATGTATAGGGGTCGGAAAAATTCCAAGTTTGATAACGTGTCACCGAAGCCAAAAGAAAGGAAGATATATCTGCTGCCACCATCATCATCTTTTATTTTGGCACCAAATATGGCTTCTTTTCTACTTTTATGTACAGGCATTAACCTTTTAAAAGTTCACATGTTGACCGTATTTTTCATTTTACCTTTTACATGACTTATTGTCCCCCGTAACATGTCTTAAACTGCTGCAGATATGTCCATGTGAGACAAAAATTCTGAAAATGTAAAATGAAGTAAAATGGTGACACGTATTGAACCATGTCGGTCTAGGACACATGTTCTGACACCAATACTTTGCCTTGTGAGAGTGCCGGTGCTTCAGGGCATGATAGCACTTTTATTGCTTCAGCCATTGTTCCTTATAATGGAAAACTATAGGTATGGAATTAAAAATCAAAAGGGGATTAGTTATCAATTAGGAATACCAAAAAAGAGTTTTCCATTTTCTGCTTGCTGTCTGCTGAAAGCAGGATGGGTATTAGAATGAATCAGTAATAACCGTCTGGCCATCTAAATAATTATTATAAGTTAATGGATTGAAGGTCCAAAGTCTCTCATTTTTAAGTTGCCTAAAAATTCATTTAAGTGAGGGAACTGTAGAAAGAATATTTGCTAAATCTCGTAGAGAAAGCTACTGTTGAAAACAACGTTTTACGAGTTATGTAGGTTAGCTTGGTTTAGTTTGGTTTTCATTTCTCTTTTATTTATTTTGGGATGTCAAATTTGGCATTGGTCTTAAGGGCAAGAGTCACGAGACTTAGATAAATAGGATTAGATCACCAACTTACTTTAAAATGTGAATAGATGTTCTGCTTCTCTAGACATCCCAGAATATCTGCTGGGGTTGCTGAATCCAACGACTAAAACTCAACTTAATTCAAAAGTGTCTTATCACACACTTAGGAAGGACTGTCTTCATGGATCCTTTTTTCATACGCTGCAATGTTGGCATTTCCAAAGTTACCTTTCTATGCTATCTCTACTCTTTGGTTTCTCTTTGAGCCAAATCATTCTTGGCTGCAACAAGTCATTTAATTGAGAAGCAAGTCTTCTACGTACCTGAGTGATTTAGGTTTTCTGAATGAGTGTGTTGAATGAATAGAGAAAATTGTTTTTGGACTTAGTGTATCTGAGTTTTTTAAATGGTAAGGATTAAAATTTCGTCATGATGGTGTTTTTTCTTTGCAAAATAAGATTTGAACTTGGAACGAGAGGATCATAGAGAGAGACTGAGGTACCCAGTGGAGAAAATACGTGAGGTCTCTTCATAGACCTGTTTACACTTTTTAGTTCTTCCCTGGAATCTTATGGAGTGTGACAAATAGGTTTAAGATATGAAGGGAAAGTCATCTGCAGTTGTTTGGATTGGAATATTTGATCATTTCAAACTTTTAACAGTTCAGGAATGAAGCCAAAGCTACCGGTTACTTTTGATTCTTTTAATCTAATTCAAGCCATTCTTTTAATCTAATTCGAATTATTTTTCTAGGGCTGAGATAATTTTAGATATTGAGACAACGTGTTTTCTTTAATCTTTGTTGAAGTTCCAATTCCAGCCCCCAAGCCGAGGTTCTTGCCAATATTGAGAACATGTTGGCCACCTATTTAATTTAATTGGTCTTATACATTGAACAAAATTGTTGAATTCTAGAACTTTAAAACATATTATAAAATATAAGTGGTTCTCGCTTCTCATGGCCTGTCATATATGCAACACCCGATCAGCTGGCCAACCTAAAAATAAAGAAAAATATAAATTAATTTTCCTAGGGGTAAAAGTGGATCATACTAGGTTGATTCAATGGTCCACATACCCAACACCTAGGAAGAGTAGGACTCGTATATATTTTGATTCAGTGAAGTTATGTAGCACTATTCTAAATGTAGTAATCAAGCACCTGTAAAAAATGTTTGAAAGGAGCTAAAACTAATGACCCTGCTTTATGTCCTTCCCTAGAAATAATATCCACACACACACATAAGATCAACAGCCAGTATTTTGCGTAGGTGAATGTAGACATTATGTATGTGTACGTACGGAGCGTGCATGTTTATTGTACTTCACAATTGTAAGAATGAAATCTCCCTTGAAATGAGATTGTAACTTTTTGTTGTTGTTATTATAGTTCTAATTATTATTATTATTATTGTTCTTTATTTTGGGGGGTTGGGTTAAATGACATTTATTAGTAAGCCCTGTTTGGTTGAGATTGTTTTGAGAAAAATTTTGTGAAAAATGATTTTTTGGAAAATTAAAAAGTAGGGAAAGTTATGGGTCCATGGGAAAAATTATGTTGTTGGGAGAACGAATGGTTAAAAATGTGTTCTAGAAAATGGGGGCCTATCACGGGCTAAATAATATTGCAGCTATAAAACTAAGAAGTTGCAGAAGATGTGATATACAGTTCCCCAACTCCATTGTTAAAAGAAATGCTACCTACTATGCCAGTAGCATTATTTCTTCGACCAATTTCATGAATTGAAAATTCACAGTGGAACTTGGATCATTCTTGTTAGACCTAAATTACATAGAACTTTGGGTGTCGGTCCCCATTTCTTATCAAATTTAATGTGTACTTCCATATTCAAGTTCCCTTGTCAAGTCCCATTGACGAGTTTCCATCCAATACCTCGCTACCTGAAAAAAAGAAGCAAGGTTCAGAGCTCTGTAGAACCCCAGCATAAGGGTGTCTCTTATATCGAAATGATGGAAAAATGGTCCCTTTGATCAGCGTTCTTATTGCAATAATTTGAATACGGAAGAAAATCAACTGTGTATGTTAAGAGTGATCTCCCTCACTCCTTTTGTGTTCCTGACAAGTATTATTCCTCCATGCATTATGAGTAAATGTCTCTTTAGTCCTTTTCCAATCGTCACTGTGTCTCTAGTTATTGAAGCTGTGAAAATTCGAATTTGGTTGCAAATGATCCGCTTTATAGTGTTGTATGCATCGGCGTGTGCGCGCGCGCATCTTTTTTTAGTAGCAACGCTTCATAATAATAAAGAAGAGATACATATTATTATTAACCTATTTCTTTCATGGCTTGACAGCTTTGTGCAGCACTGAATGTAAATAAGAAAAGTGTTGATCGTGATCTTGATGTCTACCGCAATCTGCTCTCTAAGCTGGTTCAAGCAAAAGAGCTGCTAAAGGAATATGTTGACAGGTGAGAATTTTTCTCTTATTCAATTAGGTGGATTAGACAATATTCAACGCTATTCAAATATATATATATATATATATGTATATATATATATATATATATGATACTCACTTTGTGGTGCTATATATTGGCTTTCAGGGAGAAAAAGAAAAGAGAAGAACGGACAGAATCTCAGAAAGCTAATGAAGCTGTCACAAAATGCATGGGGGGATACCAATATGCGGGGTTATGAAGTAACCTTCATTGTTACCTTTTGTTTAAATCTCTTTCAATATATATCTCGCAGTTAATTTGATCTTTTGTATGATAAGAATGGTTCAGACAGGTTATCAGAATAGAGGCTGTATTAAATGAAATAATAATTCAGAGTCTCGTGATTTAGCCATGTTGAAATAATTTTCATTAACTATTAATTTCTATAGAATTGTTACAAATTCATCACGCCCTTAATGTTGCCCAATACAAATGCTTGTAGACAGCAAATGAATTAACCTTATGGTTTAGCTGAAACAAGATTATTACCAACTAATAAGCGTTGAAGTTTATTTGTTTTAGTAACTTCAACCAATAAGAGATTTAACTAAGATGAGAAATGTCAACCTCATCTGGAATCTTGAATGTATCTGCTGCACCGAATTTTCTCCATTCTCCTCCTACGGACTCGTCTTTATTGTCGCTATCCCTTTAATCTGCGTCCTGAATGTTGTGAGACGAGGGGTCATGAACACTTCTGGATCTGCAGTCGTAGGTAGCAAGCATCTTCACTTGGTCGATATGAGAAATCTCTACGACAACAGTGTCATTATCCACAGGAAGTGGTTGTTTCCATGGTTCCCCATCAATCCTCATGAAGGTGTGATCAACCGCACCTTGGTGAAACTCAAAACGTATTCTGTGTCTGAGCAGACGAAAAACCAAAAAATATCAACAATAGCTCAGGTTATTCATTTAACCGAATCTAAGTTTCTCCCAGCTTTCTACTTGATTCTAACCTGTGCAAGACGAGTATCATGTCCATTAGGAGCAAGCAGAATCAGTCCATGCTAAGCATTTTTAAAACCAACAATCTCCGGAAGGCCATCATCGACGAGGGGTGGCGTCAAGTCTCTCTGGACATCAATTCGAAGCATAGAATATATTAGAATATAATGTATCCAGATTATTTTCTATGCTTTATGAGGTCAAGGAAAAAAGAACAGATAAGAAAATGTGTTTCAAGAGAGCACATCGCGTCTTTTGTTTATATTTGGTGTTCCCCAAGGATTTAGTCCACCGGAGAAGCTAGGTAAGTTGAGACATACAATGGACTTGATGCAGCGATGTTAGAACAAAATACACTCTGAATTAGGGATGTCAACGAGTCGAGTCGAGCCCGAGCCGAAAAAAAAAGCTCGTGCTCGGCTCGAGCTTTTTTGTTCCGAGCTTTTTTTGGCTCGAGCCGAGCCGAGCCGAGTCCGGTCAAAAAAAATAAGGCTCGGCCCGAGCCGAGCCGAGCCGAGCCCAGGCCGGCTCAATTTTTTTATTTTTTTTAATGTTAAATCTATATTTTTTACTTAAAAAATTTAAAATTTGTACGGTTTATGCGTATTATAAATTAAAGAAAAAAGCTCGGGCTCAACTCAAGCTTTTTTGTGCCGAGTTTTTTTGGGCCCGAGCCGAGCCGAGCAAAGCCTGGCCAAAAAAACGAGGCTCGGACCGAGCCTGAGTCGGGCCAGACTTGAGCTTTTTCCGAGCCGAGCCTAAGCCGTCTGAGCTGGCGAACTTTTTTGCCATCCCTACTCTGAATTAGGAATAAAATCTACAAGATACATAAAATAGAAGCATAAATGGTAAGTCTTTACATTTCATTTAAGCATTCGAATTTTTTTTTTTTTTGCCAAGAACTCAAAATATTTGAACTTTTTCTCCGCACAATCTAAAAAGAAGATATCTGCATAGATATGTCTGAAGCCAAAAACATTCACCACCAAAAGATCAGTTAGATGTTTTCGCCTATCCCTATCTTTTGTACCCTTCAAACTACTCGATATTCTGCTGATTGAACGAGTATTTAGTGCCTAGCTTTCTAGCATTAATGAGGGAATCAACATGAACTAAAAATTTGTTCGTGATTTTCGCATTCTCATATTTATGTTTGCGCTACTCTATATCAGTGAAGCATTATTTTGGGCTCAAGAAATAAGTGATCTACCTATTGGGAATACAGAGATCTTGCCAATCACCATGTCTTTTCATGATCTTGACGTTGGCAAGTTGAGCTACATTCCTGCATTACGACTAATGCTAGTTCAGGCAAAGAAAACATTTAACCATGGAGTGTAATACTCCCTTGTCGTTATGAGGTACATTAAATGCATAATACCAAATAATGAACTATAACTGGCAGTTAAATTGATCCGATGACTTTCGAAACAAAGATGTTTCAGGAAATACGTTTCAATTATTTTGTAGGTTTGGGTGAAGCATTACTCACCAATTGGACAAAATCGCAAACTTACTTGGACGAAGGGTGAACAAGAGGAGCAAAGAACCATCCTTGCGTGCATCCAAGCTTTGCATATGTACGAGGAAATGAAACTCATGTTTACAAGAGAATATGTCCATGACATGTTCAAAGAGTGCTAGTTCAGGCTCTATAAAACTATTGCTGAGATGACGATGATGATAATAATAATGACAATAACAATAACTGTTGGATTTTGATACCCAATAAATCTTGGGCGATGGTGTTATACCTTTTTTAGTTTGGATTATACTTCATAGGCCTCGATCGATGACTGAAGTTGTATATTGACACTACAATTGTCTAAACCAATCATATAACCTACTTAGCCCATTTGAAGTAGCCCAATCTAATTAGTGTTGTTTATGGCTCAACCCAAAACTCTTGGATGGCTTTTATCTGTGACAGCCCACTTATTTCCTATTGAGCCTAATTATGTTCTAACCCTAAAGCCAATATCCAACCCTAATATATTTGTGCCTGTTACTGTTGCTAACTGGAGTGGAAATAGGGAAAATTACACTAAACCAGGTGTTTAGTTTTGACTTTTTAAAAATCAGGTTTTTACTTTATTTAATAAAAAATCAGGTTTTAATTTCACAATTAATATTAATAATAATATTTTAAATTAAATTAATCTATATACCCAATCTACTACCTACCACCATCAACTTTTTTTTAAATATAAAATTCTATCCAA
>CAIGRH010254802.1:0-16260 GCA_903798295.1 Fraxinus nigra | reverse complement strand
GGGGGGGGGGGGGGGGGGGGAGCCACATCTGATTGAAGTATGAAAGAATTGATCTCTGATGATATGAATGATTATTCAGAGATTTAAGAAGTTTGGAGAACTCCAATGGAAAGTGTTGTGAATTCATTGACTAGGTGAAATAGATGTAATGGTAAAGGGAATGAACACAGGAGTAGATAAAGGTTAAGCCCTTGTCCGTCTCTCATTCTTTCAAAACTATTTTTTTACACTCATTTTCAGCCACACATTCATACAATAAAATATTTTACACGTAAATTCAAAAATTTTCAATACTTTTTAACCACACATTCTCCAAAAATTAATTATTCAAAACAATGTTTTTCCAAAAAATGNGCCACATCTGATTGAAGTATGAAAGAATTGATCTCTGATGATATGAATGATTATTCAGAGATTTAAGAAGTTTGGAGAACTCCAATGGAAAGTGTTGTGAATTCATTGACTAGGTGAAATAGATGTAATGGTAAAGGGAATGAACACAGGAGTAGATAAAGGTTAAGCCCTTGTCCGTCTCTCATTCTTTCAAAACTATTTTTTTACACTCATTTTCAGCCACACATTCATACAATAAAATATTTTACACGTAAATTCAAAAATTTTCAATACTTTTTAACCACACATTCTCCAAAAATTAATTATTCAAAACAATGTTTTTCCAAAAAATGGCCACATGGGCTAAATGAGAAGTGAAAAGGCCAGAATGATCTAATAATTGTGATGGATATCCTGACAATGGAAAAAGGAAAGATTAAAGAGATGAACTGTGATAATTCTTCTCGGTTGATCTGTAGTGCTTGATTTTTGTTCGTCTAGAAGGGGTCTTATATTTGGATATACAGTTCATTGCTTTCTGATTCCTAGACATACAGTTTTGTTGTCATTATTAGAACTTACACAGAATTTGATATTTCAAATGGGCTGTCTGCATTGGTTTATTTTATAATATTATCACTTGTACCGAAAATTGAACTCAAATCTAAAGAAAAAGTTTAACTTCACCTGTACCTAACCCCTGCTTAAGTTTCCTAACCTTGATTTGCTTACCATCTGCTCCCATAAAATATGAGGGTGTTTCGCGTGAAATCATGTCTAAGAAGTTATATAATAAGGCGTTGATCACATGGGCTTCATTAAAATTATTGAGGTCATCAAACGCCTAAGTGGCCATTAGACACACTCGAGATCTCATATTAAAAATAGGCAAGTTTGGAATCACACCAAGCTGAAGAGTGAGTATAGGGTTGCTGTAGCTGTGGAAGCCTCATAGGAGAGAGAAAACAGAATTGGAGAAGTTTTTCTTAATATGATTTTTTTATTGATTAATGCCACAGTACATAGGTAACTAGAGGATGAAGAATATATAATACAACTCATGCACATGATAGGTTTGAGAAAAATAGATATTCCTAAACTAGTTCCTTAAAACTAGCAATCAACAGAAAGAAAAAATATTCTAACGTATTACATGGTTGAAGTTTCCTTTATTGTTACTCTTAGAAGTCCTTTACACCAGCCATAGTCCTTGAATGGATATTTGAATGAGCATAATCTCCCTTATCTCTCCATAAACTGTGGGATACACCTTATAACTCCTAAAGCTCATACGTTTGGACCAGGTTTGCCAATACCCTCCCGCAAAACTGAGTCGGGGCTGAAGGCACAGTTTGTTGCGAAAGTAAGCTAGTGCAGCTTTTGGAACATATTTTGTAAAGAGATCAGCAACCTGTTTAGTCGAAGGAATATGTTTAGTGACAAGTAGCCCAAGAGCAATGCGTTCACGTACAAAATGGTAGTCCAATTTGATATGTTTACTTCGAGCATGCAAAACTGGATTAATTGTCATATATAAAGCAATGATATTATCATAATAAAGAGTTGGCGAAGATGGAAGTGAAATGCGAAGATCTCTGAGAATATAAGTTATCCAGGTATCTGAGAATATAAGTTATCCAGGTAAGCTCAGCAGCAGTATTAGCCATAGCACGGTACTATGCTTCAGTACTGGAACGAGAGATAGTATGTTGCTTCTTAGCACACCATGAAATGATATTGGAACCAAGAAATGTGCAGTAACCGGTAGTTGATCGCCTTGTTGTAGGATAACCTGCCCAATCCGCATCAGAAAAAGCAGACAATGTAAGTGTAGTATTGGAAGTGAGATGAAGACCGGTAGAGAGCGTGCCTTTGAGGTACCGAAGGATGCGATGAACTAATTTCAAGTGAGCAACTATAGGGGCATGCATGAACTGTGAAACATAATTGACACTGTAGGATAGATCTGGACGCGTAAGCGTGAGGTACTGGAGAGCTCCAACAATCCCACGATAAAAACTAGGATCCGCAAGAGGAGTTGCAGGTCCAGAAGGTCTGAGCTTGACATCCAACGGAGTAGACATAGGTTTGCAATCTAGCATTTTGGATCGCTCAAGAATGGTAAGAGCATAGTGTGACTGAGAAAGATCGAGTCCTTCAGGTGTAGGAGAGATCTCAACTCCAAGAAAATGATGAACTAGTCCGAGGTCCTTCACGGAGATCTCAACTCCAACGAGTGATTTTATCCGATCAAGACTCAAAAATATTGAGCACGGATTTCAAGATTGGTCCGTTCAAACGAGTCACCATTTTGAGAGACATGTTAAGGAATAGAATCTCATATCGAATAAAGATGAAAACATAGACCAATTTATAAAGGGTTTGGACTACTTCTCTTAACAAGGTTGACCTTTTAAGATGAAACCCAACAAAATTTCCAACATTCAAGGATAGGGAAGTCATGATGTGAAGAAGAAGAGATCGTTCCTACTTTGATACCAAGACAGAAAACGGAATTGGAGAAGTTTTTCTTAATATGGTTTTTTTATTAATTAATACCACAGTACATAGGTAACTAGAGGATGAAGAATATATAATACAACTCATGCACGTGAGAGGTTTGAAAAAAATAGATATTCCTAAACTAGTTCTTTAAAACTAGCAATCAACAGAAAGAAAAAATATTCTAACGTATTACATGGTTGAAGTTTCCTTTATCAAATAAACTACCATTTATGTAGGAAGTTGTTACTCTTAGAAGTCCTTGACACCAGCCATAGTCCTTGAATAGATATTTGAATTAGCATAATCTCACTTATCTCTCTAAACTATGGGATACACCTTATAACTCCTAAAGCTCATACGTTTGGACCAAGTTTGCCAATAATAGGTGCTGAGTAGCTGTATTAACTAGTGATGTTTGGTTCGGATAACAGAGGTCTTGATTTATAATTGGACAGGCAATGGCTTAGTTAAATTCCTTGGATTTGGTTTCCTATTCTTATTCCTCAGAGAATGGGATCCTCCCACTTACCATTTGGAATGAGTTCAACAATTTCACAGCTCCATGTGACTTCCTTACCCCAAACCAAACATTCATTCTAAACCAAACATTCATTCTAGTGAATGTGTGGTGGCTTCATTGTTACATATCCAACTATAAGGGAATTGTCCCTCTTAGCATCCTTACCTACTTTCCACCACAGTCCTCTCACGCAACAGAAATGGGAGGCAGGAAACAGTTTCCATTTCCCTTAAACAAGGTCATATGTAGACATGTCGGACTTCAGATGGTTCAGATACAAACTTGAACCAAGACTATGTTAAATCAACTCATCTAAAAGCTTAAGCTATCAGAGAAGGGAATGCGTATCCTCACATGCAACCCAAATTCATTTCATCTTCCGGGGTCTACACATGGAATTTTCGTAAATGGGTATGAAGAAATGATCAATAGAACTTCTTGCAGGCAAAATTGTTACGTAAGGAAAGTTGTTTCTTTCTAGTTTGGGAATGTTATAGACAGCCTTAGTTGTTGTTAATCTATATTTCCTTTTGTCAAGTTGGAGGGTCCTTTCTTTGTGACATTAAACCTATGACGTAAATTTCATGATCTTGGAAACTCCTAGGTTGAAAATTTGAAGATGGTTTTGGGTCGATTATCATGAAGAAAGATTATGTAGTGCCCGATATTCTGAAAACTAAGAGACTGATTTGGCGTAAGTTAAGTTGGTACAAGGTGGGCTCAAACTTCAATATCTTAAAGACACAAATTTGGTGTTTACCTGGTGAGCCTGGGATTCAGTAAAAATTGATTTTTTAGGGGTTAAACATTGAAAACTGCATTGCTGCATACAAAATTTGAGGCTTGGGCTTCTAGCATCTGGAGATCTTGGAAAAATAATGAGCTTCAAATAATTTTTTGCTGCTTCTCTTTATTTCCAGAACCGAGTGTGCCCAGGGAAGGACACGGACATTTAGAGTTAGGGGCATCATCAAAACTTGTACAAATCAGATACTTTGTTCTTGATTTTTGAATAATTCATACTTGATTTGAGACAGTGTAGATTTACATTTTAAAAAACATTTCTTCATTAATAATTTGCTAATCATTTTTATCCATTTGATTTTGAAGAGTCATTTTATTAATATTTTGTTTATCACGAGAAACTGCATATTTATGTTTAAAAATCTTATAATGTATTTGATACAAACAATCAATTCAAGTAATCGAAAGAAAAAATATATAACTAATATTCAATACGAATAATCAATCAAATAAACACAATTTGTTAAATATAAGTCAAATTGGATATAATGAGTTCGGACACATTTTATATTACACAGTTTGATCGGAGAAAATGCAAATTTAGGTTCTAATTACTTGAAAATTTGATTGGACTGTGAAGATTTGTAGTAAAATATGTAATTTATGGAAAAATTATATATAAATTTTAAAAAATTAGAAAGGTTAAGATTTTGTTGAAAGGTGAGAGCAAAAGAGCAAGAAAAAGGAGAAAAAATCAAATTTATTGTGATTTTGCCCCAATTTTGTGGTGATTAAAATCAATTTTTTAGTAAATTTTGATAAAAGATAAACAATTAAGGATTCCATGAAATATGTTATTAAAATTAATTGTTAATTTTGATTTAGATTAAAATTTAGATTTCAATCGATACCAAACATGACTTTAAAAAAAATAATCTCAAAAGTTGGGGGGTCACGTGTTAGATATACTGATGTATGGCTTTACATGTTTCAGCATTTTGTTGCTTTGAAAACCCTTGTAGGTTAAGAGACTAGCATTTTCTAACAATCACCCATTGCTTGTGCTCGATACTGATTCGAAAATCAGTATGAAATTCATCTCTTAGGTGCTCCTGCTTAACTTGTCTTTACGTTCAGGTTGATATCATTGGCATTGGATGTTATTCTTCAAAGGATTTATGGACGTGGAAAAGTGAAGGTATCGTGCTTGCAGCAGAAGAGAAAAACGAGACTCACGACCTACACAAGTCCAATGTGCTTGAGAGACCCAAAGTTATTTACAATGACAAGACTGGGAAATACGTAATGTGGATGCATATTGACGACGTTAACTACACAAAAGCCTCAGTAGGTGTTGCTGTCAGTGATTACCCAACCGGTCCCTTTGATTATCTCTACAATAAACGGCCACACGGGTTTGATAGTAGAGACATGACAATCTTTAAAGATGACAATGGTGTTGCATATCTCATATACTCGTCTGAGGATAACAGTGAGCTTCATATTGGTCCGCTTAATGAAGACTATCTTGATGTGACAAGTGTAGTCAGTAGGGTTCTTGTTGGACAACACCGGGAAGCCCCTGCTCTTTTCAAACATGGTGGAACATATTACATGATCACATCCGGCTGCACTGGTTGGGCACCAAATGAGGCTCTTGCTCATGCTGCCGAGTCCGTTATGGGCCCATGGGAGACCATGGGAAACCCGTGCATTGGTGGAAACAAGATATTTCGACAAACAACATTCTTCGCTCAAAGTACATTTGTGCTTCCCTTGCCCGACCTCCCTGGTTTTTTTATTTTTATGGCCGATCGGTGGAATCCAGCTGACCTGAGGGACTCCAGGTATGTATGGTTGCCTTTAATTGTAGGAGGAGCCTCAGATCAGCCTCTGGAGTACAATTTTGGGTTCCCATTGTGGTCTAGGGTGTCAATATATTGGCATAAAAGATGGAGAGTTCCTTATAGATGGAGTGAGTAAGTATTGAGAGAGATTTTCAAAGATAACTTTTTGTACCATATATTTTTGCTCTTCGATTATTCTTTCTTCCTCGTTAGTTATTGTGTTGCAGAGTAACTAGGTGTATATTGTTCAAATCATTTACATGCATCCTCACCATCTTTATGAAAATTAAACTTATCGAGAGCTTGACTCGACTCAACTCGTCATGGATAAATATAATTCCACCCACCCCCACCCCCATCCCCACCCTTTTTTTTCTCTCTCGTGTTTCAAATTTTTCAAGTAGCTGTGTGGTCACCGTCCATGCTCAAAAAAGAGTAATAATTAGTTGTTGATTGCTTCTAACAGAAGAAATAGAAAATGTTCCCAACTGCAACTGCACAACAAATTATCCAAATTTAAAAATAATCAACAATTTAAAGGAAAATAAAATATGATTTTCTTGTTCCTGGACTGGTCCCATCACACGGCCAGTCTTCGTCAACGTAAAAAAGTTTAAGGGACCATGCCATTGCCATGCATCTCTGAGTGTGAAAACTAAAAATTTATAATATAATATACTAATTAAAAAAATGAATAAAGGATAAAAGGAAGGAATAAAGGTCGAAAGATGGTGGGAATGTTAACGTGGAGGGGGCAAGTCTCGTCAAAAGATTAAGAT
The DNA here is from genome assembly GCA_903798295.1 of Fraxinus nigra. Lineage (NCBI taxonomy): Eukaryota > Viridiplantae > Streptophyta > Magnoliopsida > Lamiales > Oleaceae > Fraxinus > Fraxinus nigra. The sequence goes on along the minus strand of CAIGRH010254802.1, from coordinate 9,532 downwards.
GTGAAACCCTAAAAAGAAGTTCCCACTACAATATATTTTCTCTTTTACGTGGGCCAAAAGTAGCACTTTTTTTTTCCCTTAATACTATGACACCAGGGTGACACAATAAATTAAATTAAATTAAATATATTTAAATTAATGTCCAAAAATCCATCTTGAAAGTGGTGGACCAATGTTGTGTCGTTTGGCCTAAAGTTTAATTTTTAAACTTGATTTATTCTAATATTATCATTCACATTCAAAGTATGTATTCATTTTAATCTACAGCCGGCGTATTATTTTGGAAGAATGTATTTTAGAATAGTAGATTGATGAAAAATGTGTGGTTGAAAAAGTTATCGTAAGCGAACCAGAATCGTGGGTACCCGAATGGAATTAATTTTTTAGCATGGTTTTTTATTTTTTAATAATTTATAGGCTGGTAAAAAAAATATACAAAATCTAATAACTCTAATTTGGATAGTAATTTTATAAAACTCTATATTCAAACCTTATGAAATCAAGACCGTCTCCTACTTTGTGCTCGTGTCAGATTGCTGCATTTTAGATATTCGTACATGTTAATCTTTGCAATATGGGCTTTATATAAATCAAAAGTTGGATTTTTGTATAAGTTGGTGAATCAAAGTGTTCATCTTTGTAATTTCTAATTTTCATTTGTAATATCATTTTTTATTTTTATTCCAACAAAGCAAATTTAATGTGTGGACAGCATGTCTCAATTGGCATAAGGAAAAAAATCATTTGTTCTCAATTTGTAATTTTCTTGACATTTAGTCTCTCATTATCTTGAGTCATGTAGTTGGATTTCTTATTTTCTTGAAGATTTTTTTAGTTAAATCTTCTCCCTTGCACAAGCATTGTCAAGTAGTAGTGTGTTAGGTATACGTATGGAAAAGGCCTTATCTCAAAATGCTTATTAAATGTGTGTTGTGTATTATATATATATATAAATGAATCCAAATCGGAATTGGCGGCCGGGTTTGGTTTGGTTTGATTCTAATAATTACAAGGATCGGAATAGTTTCACTTACGAAATATCTGAAATATAGGGGGTTCTAGATATTGAAATATTCGGATCGATCCACCCGACGCCCACGCCTACTATTGATTTTGACTTATATATTTTTATTAATTTTTTAAACTACATCAAACATGGCTAAATTGTATTCACAGAATAATACGCCATTAAATCGACGAAGTTGTTTTATATTTTTAGTCAAAAAGAAGTTGATACAAGTTCACACCAAACCTTACTCTTTCTATCTTAAATGGTCTGTTTTATGTTTTATAAAAAGATGAAAAATGAGAGAAAATATACGTTGGCAACTAAATCAATAATACCATTATTGACTAAACACCTTTTGATAAAACCCCAACTCATTGGCCGGCCGGCCGGCCGCCCGCCCGCCCTAAGATTCTACGGTCCCAAACAAGATAACGACCCTAACAAGTTTTTAAAGTTAATTAAAAATTTTGTAGCTGTCATGTCAACACTTGCAATTGCTGATGTCATAATTAATACCAACTCCATTAAATCAAACTAACATGTAATTTATTAGATTTCAACTCATAGAGTTGAACAAGCATGCATACATTACATTAATTCAATTAATAATGTACGGAACATTATTGGATCAAATGATATCGACATTGTATCTAATTGAACTAAGACTACTCGTTTCTTAGTAAAAAGTATGTGCGCATATGTTTAAGACGTAAAATTTTAACGATTCCGTGATAGAGTTAATTACGCCAATGATCATTCAAATATTAAGTAATTACTTTAATGATCAATGAAATTATTTAATTACAATAACTTAAGTTTCTAACTAATTGTTACAATAATAATTACTCGATCAAAACATTATCGTTAAATATTCCTAATTGGGACCCAAAGTGTTATTTATCAAGTCAAGTTAGCAAAAATCATTGTTAAAAGAAGTGCAGGCTTTACTATACCATTCAAGACCGAGTACTTGATCCAAATCCCTAATTCCCCAAATTTGTTGATTTGACATAATAAATAACATTGTTTGATGAGATGTTGATATTTAGGGCTTGTTTGGGTCTGATTTTAATCTGATTTTAATATAAGTCAAAGTCAAACAATCAATATCAACCATATGTTTCATGGATCTTATAACTTTTCAACCACACATTTCAAAAATTTCTATCACAATCCACTTAAAATTTGATTTTAATTCACACCAAACACCCTCTTAGTGATGCTATGTTGGATTTAATATTAATTTTTTTTTGACAAAGTGACCATTAGTGTATAGTTAGGAATTTTGATCATAAGAAAATAACTTCAGTGATCATTGACACGAGTACTGAAAACTTAAGTAACCATAAACGTAATTAGTCCTCTATGACACAATATATACAATTTAAAATCCCTTTGTCATTAATATATCGAATATTACATGGTACGCCGTGGCAAACAAGTTAGGCGATCCTTCAACAAAATTCACATACCAAAACCAATCATTCAAGAAAAGCACACTATGGTAACAAGATTTGTTACTTGAAATTCTATTGAATTGAAATAAAACAAACAATAATGCCTTTTGTGCTATCCTCCTTTCAACAAATTAATTCATCAACTAATCAAATCCCATGCACTTTGCCAAAAACCCTCAACACACGTCATACTCATAAACCATTTGAATTGTGAAAGTCATAATCAAACCGGCCTCCATGCGCTAGCCCACACCACTGGCTGATCCTTCCACGAAAGGAATATTCCGGCGGAATCGGAGCTCTGTGACATTGACCATCCCTCCCTGTACCTCCTCAACAAAGCGCGTACATCATCACACACCTCATCACTGAATGAAACTGGGTTATATCCCGCTGCATGTAGACGATTTGACCAGCGCGTGGCCGTCTCCCGCCGCTCGATTGACTCTGCCGGCGAGCAAGCCACCAGGTCAACCACCGCGCGCCCGGCGGCCCTCTCTAGCATCAAACGTTCGTTACTTGTTTTTGGGAAACTTTCGTCTAATGACTCAAAGTAAACTCTAAACCATCTTAAACACTCTTCAAATCCCCTAACAAATTCAAAACCATCAGAACCTATATCAAGATCAGCTTCTTCTTCAATAATAGTGACAATTCTAGGTGATAATCTTCTAAACATGGACATCAAAACGTCCCTACGATTGCCGAGTGTTGTAACGGAACGTAAGGCACCTACACAATTTATAGCAAGCGCTTCATCTTCTCTGATATTAATTTCAGCTAAATTCAGTTCTGATAAATCACCTGCATGGTGTATGACATTGAAATTAAAGGGCACACCCATAAGTCTAGCAAACTTTTCCATCCGACTTCCTATCTCTTTCATTACCTTTTGTACTGCAGCCGCACCTCCGGTGGTGTCGCCACCTTTTCCGGCCACCACCGTCGTCAGTCGCAGGTGAGGGGTTTCATCTGTGCGAGTGGCTAGGGCTTCAAGCAAAGTAGGCCACTGTGTGCAATATGTGTTGCTTATATCAATAATATGTAACTTGGTTTCTCCATCAAGAGCCTCCAAAATTGCACCATTACTAGCAACATGACCAAACATAGTCCAAGGACTCACCTCCTGGAATTTCAAAACCATTTTTCTTGTGGATTCAAAAGAGCAATTCTTCTGGGAAGCTGAGATCAAAGTGCGATAAGTACGATCACCGGAGTCGGTCATGCGGCTAAATAATGCTTGTAGGAAGTAAGAAGCAAGCCTTTGATCGATGTCGCCATAGGGTGAACTGAGTTCATTGAGCATCCACATAAGCTGCTGAACACGAGCACTGTTCTTATGAGCAATGGCTTTTGCAGTCTCAAGGAGGATATCAGAAGCCCACTTGCTGTTATTGCCTGAGAATGATGATGCAAATTCTAGGTTTATGTCATTTTCAAAAGAGGCAGAGAATTGATCAGCCGATTGATCATAACTAGGAAGATGATGATGAGTTGGAGTGGTGGCGCCACCGCTAGTGTTGGTTGTGGTGGTGGGTGTGGGAGTGTTTGAAGTCTGCTGCTGTTGATAGGGATGATAGTGTCTTGAAGAAGAAGAAGAAAAGTCTTCTTCATCCATGAAAACGTTGAAGCATCCTTCTTCTTGATCTTGGTGTTGGTGATAAGCGTTTTGTCTAGAAGATCTAGAACTGCTTGAAGTTCTGCTCGAATAATTCAAAGACTGATCAGATTGAAGGCTTACTAGTCTAAACAAAGTATCCATCTATCAAAAGACCCACATCCAAAAAAAAAAATAAAAATTGAACCTTTGTTTGATTCTCTTCAGTGGGTTGGTTGTGCTTTTAACACGAATTTAGCTAGGGTAGAGAGAGTTAAGAGGGGGGGTGGGGGAGATTGAGGATCTTCAAGTTGGAATTTTGCCAGGTTTTTAATTAGTACAAACACAAGAAGTATAATTAGAGAGAGAAGAATCTGATTGAGTAAAAATATACTTTTCTTTTGGTGGAATCGATGGGGAGAAGGAATGGAGTAGTGGGGGTGTGTTTTACTTTGTTTCCTCGTTATTCTTTTTGAGGTTGTTCTTGAAACAAGGAGGGATTCAGATTGACTAAAAATTGGTTTTGCAGTTAAAAAAAAACGTAGAAGTTGGCATGGAGTAGATAGAATTATTTTGTCTGACAAAAGATGTCGATTTCATCAAATGGGCTTAGTGGATTAGCTTTTTCTACCGTGTGGGTTGTGTGTGAGAGGGAAAGAGAAGGGGTAGGGGCCTAGGGGGTAGAGGTAGTCCAAGAAGGTTTAGAATCGTCATCTAATCGTCATTCATTGTTCAATACAATAAAAATATATTACGATCGTTCAACGCAATAAATATATTACGATTTCACTAAACAATGAATCGGAAAATCCATTTAAACTAGTGACACGAGAACATCTCCAATGGTATGTTAAATCGGATGTAAATTAGTATCTCCAAAATCATTTTTATATCATCCCGATGTATTTAAATCCAAATTCTGCACCAATGAGAATATTTAAATCCACTTTTTGCCTCTTTTGAATATAAAAAATATGTAAATTTGTATCTATATATGTATATATTTTCAGCCCAAAATTACAATTTGCATTTCCTTTGTATTGAGAAGTTTTAAACTATTTTAATGATCCAATTCTGTATTTTACACCATGGAAGATTCTCCGAGTCCTTCGAGTGTGTGAGAAAGGAGAAGGGGTAGGAAGTGGGGTGCAGGGGTTTATGGGTGAGTGGGAGCATGCGTGACAAATAAGTTTTTGTGTGTGTGTGTGGGTGAGAGAGAGAGAGAGAGAGAGAGATAAAAGCTGCCCGCGTGCACGATGATCATCAAACCCACCACCACCGCCCTTCCAACATAACCATTCATTCACATTCCTTGCCTCCTAATCCATCACCAAAACCTGCCAAAATTCCTTACTTTTTCCTTTTTTATACTAGTACAAAAACCCATACATGTATACCATATATTTTGGAGGTTTTTGTACCAATACTAAATTGGTCACAATGAGCATGCTTTTCACTTTTCTCTAACCCCTATATCATGGCTTCCATTCTTCTTTACACTTGAACCTATTATCCTATTGCTCTATCTTCATTCTTAATAATAGGTCTACTCGACCATTTTCTTTCGATCGAAAAACGGGTCAATGATTGTCTATGTGAGATGATTCGAGCTGCAAGATATTAAAAAAATAATGTTATATGTAGTCGCTTACTATCGTAATTGTTCTACATGACATACATGTATCGATTAATGATTTAATACATAAAGTAATAAGAAATTACCACATTTATGCATCAAACCACTAATTGCGACATGTGTCACACGTATGCCGACTATAATAATAAACGACTACAAATAATATTACGCATATTAAAAATATAATGGAGGGAGTGGCTTGAACTTTAAATTCAAACCCTTAACTTCCCTTAATCTCCCATGACGACTCTACAATTGTTGTATCGAGAAAGAAGGAAAAAGAAGGCGGAAAAATGGTGAAAAGCTGTCTGAAAATACTTCACAAATGGAAATGGCCTATAATCATAATTTTGGCTAGAAGACACACAAAACATGACACTTAGATTGTGGGTAAAGAAATCCTTCCATTTTGATCGAGTTTTTGGACCACGGGAATGATCAAAATGCAAATTTTAATTGGTAAATGCAAGTGATTCAACTACGTAAAGATCTTGAAAAATACTTCTTTACAAGTAAGATTTTATAAACTGAAATTAAGTTATAGCAAGTTCACACTTTCAATGAGCAAAAGAATTTTGAATAATCCTTGCCTAGAGAAGTAAATCGACTAGAAGTGAGGCACGATGGGACACGTCAAATTTGAGTAGAATCAAGTAACTTTTTGATTCTAAACCAACGAATTCAGGACAATGAGGTTCTCTCATCAGTAAAAATTAAATTGAAAAGAAAAGACAACTCGAGCCTGATCACCCAACCCATATACGAGTTTAATGACTTTGGGTTACTTGATTTTGTGCTTCCTCGCAAGCTACATATAACTCTTATATTTCCAACCATTGTACACACTAAATGAAAATTTTCAGGACAATTTTCATGTGCTTAATCTTCTATATTTTTGGCTTTATTCATCAATCATTGGACGAACTCTCTCTTTGGACTATTGTTGTCCTTTTTTGAGAATTGTGAAAGAGGGGCAATCTGGTCATTGCACCATTCACTCGAGTAAATTCGACAAAATAACTTTAAATTTTTAAGCACAACCCAATATATTGTTAGTAATAATAGACTTTTTAATTAAAAACATTTTTTTTGTAAATTAATTTCTTGGTATGACACATAATAAATTAATTTGACAGGACGAAAATCAAATAATTTAAGTAAATATATAGATGAGATGTAACCATCTCAACTAACATGAATTTTTTTCTATAATACACCCTATTGTCACTCCTAAAATTATATTAAAATCCACTGAAATTAATTATTTTAATCCTAGATGCTGCCGATCAAGTACCAAACTTGTTAATAATATTTAAGAATCAAAAGTCCATGAAAATTTGAAAGTAATAATGGATTAGAAAAAAAAAATTGTTAATCGTGACGTTTGCTAAAGGATAGCAACATTAAAATAAAATTATTTATTTTAAGGGGACAATTAATTAATCACATCCTTAATGACGTTCCAATTTAAATTAATATTTCTTAGTAAATTTAAATAACTAATCGTGAGGTAGAAATTGGCGAGGGCACAATATCGAGTTTTCGATTTCAGGTTCCATATTAAAATATCAATATAGTGGCTCGTTTGGAGATAACAATGTTTAGATTTAGTTGCTTGTTTGAACTTTATATCGATCAAATTGTTTGTTTGAGATTTTTGATTTCTAGCCCCTGTTTGGTACACATTATAATTTTTCATTTTTATTCTTCTATTCATTTTTAACCACACATTCTTTAATAAAATAATATTTTTCATGACATCAATAACTTTTTCTTCTTTTTCAATTACATATTCTCTATCGAGAAGTGCTTGAAGTACATAATATACGTACATAGAGTGTTACATAACACTCACATGGGGTGGTCTCTGCATTTTTGTGGGCCCCACCCCATTGAGGGTTATGTACACGCTTATGTACATATATTATGTATATTCAACATTTTTCTTTTTGTTAACCGCCCGTTTCATATGTCTAATCTTTATATATAAGAATTTGAAGTTGTTATTGACATATAATTTGCCACCAAATGACACGTAAAGCCTGCAGAAGTAACTTCGTTTGACACGGTTTCTAGGTTTATGACCCACAAAAATGAAATAAAAAACGAGTGGTGGGCACCATCAAGCGATGGTATGTCACACTTTTGCCTTGTATAAGTTAAAAGGAAGGCCAAATTAAAGTGAAGAGTGTCGAAAGCAATATGCATGCCGAGTCAACCATAATGACAAACTCTCGAAATTTCAATGAAAAATAAAGGTACGTTTTCTTTGTTATAATTTAATACGTAAAAATCATAAAATTTAAATATTTAACTTTATTGGGATGTATAAGTTAACCAAAGGTGGTCAATTAATTTTATCAATCGTGAATATAATTTTGGTTAATTAATATACTTAATTAGATGTGCTTAATATATTTATGCCTGTTTGTTTCGAATTAAAATCATATTTTAATCTAAATTAAAGTCAAGCAATCAATATTAACCACATCTTTCACGAATCCCACGACTTTTTCACCACACATTTCAAAAATTTATATCAGAATTTACTAAAAATCTAATTTTAATCCCCTCCAAACACCCACTTAATTTAAAGGCAGATGCATGTCCAATATATGTAATTGCCAATTAAAGTGAAACAAAAGTAGCATCATTATATATGTTTAATGTTGTATAACGTTGTTGCATCACTTAAAATGAAAACTTCGATATACATTTTTATCCACTTTTTAATCACATTTTATAGGATTTATCAACTTTATTTGCTAAAAATTTACATTAAACATGCTTTTAATATAATTACAGAAAGGCACAAATGCGTTTGCAAATTAAGACTCCAGGTACCCTTTTCTTTCCAAGTACGAAATCACTATTTCGGCCAAATTTGTTGGAGAATCAGACATCCCTCCTTGTTGATGCAATACTATCTGCAAGACACAGAGTGAACGACATCAGAAAATTAAGAAATTAGAAAAAAGAACCAAGGAAAAGTGAAAGCACAAAACATAGGCAGAGTAAACACTAAAATTCTTCAGCAATTTTTAAAGATTGAGATCGAACCATATTTTTTTATTCGTCTTAAAAAGAATCTTGGAAAGCAGTAATCTTCTAAACAAAGGGTGTCGCCACCAACTAACAAGACATCAATACTATATAAAACAAGTGTAGTCATAATCATTTCTTGCATTAGGAGAAGATGAGATCTGTTTTAAGGATATGGTTGTTGAATGGGTTCAGCAAGATACTTCTTCCTTTCCCTGATGGGAGTACATACCTCAGAATTTAATGGTGGCTCATATGGATCATCAACACCTGTAAAACCTGAAAAAAGAGCAATTAAATTGATTGGTTTAAATGGAAAACTTAAATGCCAGAGAAGATTGAAGCTGGAAGGGTGAGTCCGGGGGTAAAATTCATGAATCTGTGTCAATAGTTGCGCAATGGAACATTTAACATGGGAGCGTGTACCATTAGAGGGATGTTCATTGCCAATTCTTATAGTACTGTTACCAGAGAGCTGGCTCATACTTCTTCACAGTGAAAATGAAGCAACAAGAATCTTTGCATATTTGAATCCTAATACTAGTATCTGATGGTGAAAAATTTCAGATCAGAAATTGTATTGAAGAATTTCCTCAGACAACCAACAACATGAAAAAAATTGAGAAACTATAACACTTGAACTGATCATCAATTTAAACACCAGAACCTCCAGTTCATGCAGCTCCTGCTCATTGCCCTCATGGAGCAAGCCACTTATGTGTGAAATTATGAATACACGTGGTTGATTGAAAAGAAATGGATGGTTTGATGTCCAACAAATTAGGACTGGG
>CAIGRH010254798.1:0-11426 GCA_903798295.1 Fraxinus nigra | reverse complement strand
TATTTACTATATGCTCCAATTTTGCTTTTTTGTATTATTTTATAGTTCTTTTACTTAGATTTTGGTTTTTGTGAGGCTTAAGCCTCAATCCGCCTCGAGGCTTACGCCCCGCCTCATACAGAAAAATTGTCTCAGTACTTAGTTCCGCCTTTTTAAACCTTGGCCATAACTATTTAAATTGCAAGACAATGCTAATCCATTTTCAGTTAGGATTTGCAAAATGAAAACAAATTCCCACTTATCAACTCATTTTCCAATTTGTATATTTGAATTAAAATATCCTCCACTCACCAGAATTTTATCCTATGATTATAACCACTAACCCACGTTTACTTCCACTAACTAACCAATTTACCACATAATTAAATCCCGGTTGCATTTGAGTTACTGCCACGTCCATTTTGAATTTGAAAGCAAACAAACTCTCCAGTTATCTTTTAATTCCAGCTTGAAGTGGAAAAAATTTGATTTAACTACCAAATCATATCTCCAGAATTGGTATTTCACACGTAACATTTTCCCACTTTTGGCTTCCATTTTTTTGGGTTACTGCCGGATTCAAATGCAACTGGGATTTAATTATGTGGTTAAATGGTTGGTTAGTGGAAGTAAACGTGGGTTAGTGGTTATAAACATGGGATAAAAATCTGGTGAGTGGACGATATTTTAATTAAAATAGACAAATAGGAAAATGAGTTGATAATGGATAAGTGGGAATTTGGTTTCATTTTGCAAATTCTAACTGAAAACAGATTAGCATTGACTTGCAATTTAAATGGTTATGCCACAAGTGGATATTAAAATTTAAATGAAATGTCTAATGGAAGAAAGTCACATTTAGAAAAAATTTAAAATACGTGGCTAAATAGATTGAAATGATTTAGAGGGCAAAATCACGTTTAAGGGTAGCTCCTAGAATTTGGGGCGTTACACTAAAGACATCATTTCAAATGCCAAAATGAAGATTATAGATAGGTAATAAAAACAAACTGCAATGTTCTATTAAATATTATCCGATTGGCTAATCATAATTATTGTTCAAACACAACTAAAGTACGACACCTAAATCTAGAGGCCACATAACAAAGTACCAAAACTTTCTCTATACAAACCCACAAAGGTAAACACGTACTATATATAAATACATGAATTCAACAAATGTAAAAAGTGCGGGTGTGTTTGCACGGAACGGACTGAGTAAGAGTTCTTCGAATGTAAAGCTCATTCACCTCCAAGAATAGAACATTTGAATGAAGATAAAGCTTAAAATAAGCAATTTCATACAGAAAATCTCAAGAGTTGGAAAACAATGAACACCTCCAAAAGACTAAAAAGAACTTGAGTTGACAGTCATCCTATTAAGCCAAGGCCTTTATAGAAACAACCTTCGCCCATTCTCCCTTACAATTCTCATGCACAAATCAGCAACTAATGAACATTTATTTCTTACTTTATAAGAAACTACATGATCAAAACTAAACATCTGCATATAGTTAGAATAAACATGCAGCTGTTCATCAACATTTGCCAAATAATTAAGAAATATGTCAACATACACAATGTTAGTTGTCACTGACAAAGCCGACAAAGTTCATGTTCACATGTTACTATAAAATGCAAGCTGATGACGACACGAGAACCTAGGTATTAAAAGAATGACTAAATGATTCTAGTAATGTACCTGGGCAAGAGCCATCAGCAATGGCAAACGACAGTGTTCTAATGTGGTCCGCCACAACCCTATATGCCATATCAACATTGTCAATGTCCTCAGATCCAACTTTGCCTGAGTATGGCTGAGCTCCAGTTGCCTGCCAAAAGATTAAAAACTACTCAGAATATAAATTCCACAAAGTAACATAAAGTTAAATTTAGAGCAGTTAGAAACTGGCTCAAACTTTATAGTGTCACTATCCTATATCTGTCTTTATTTATTCTAATTCTTTCAAATTGTAATCGTTCACGTGAAAGACATTTAAAGTATCAAATTTATACTAAAATTTGGTTGTGACTTAACCTGTTGTATTGCCTCAAAGATGCGCAAGAACACATCAGTGTCATAATTGCTCATCTTATTCTGAAGAATAGAGGTTAATCTTTCAAAACCCATTCCAGTGTCAACATGTTTAGCCGGTAGAGATTTCAAGGAGCCATCAGCCTCTCTGTTAAACTGTGGAAGAGACATCAAGAAAGTTATGCGTCTTATCAAATTGGCAAGAAATGAAACAGTAAGTTGTTAACCATAAACACATAGAGCTCCAATAGACAAAGAGTGAAGAATGGACCTGAATAAACACGAGATTCCATATCTCAATGCATGTAGGATCGTCATTGTTTACCAGTGAAGCAGCATCGCGGTTACCAATTCTATCGAAATGAATTTCCGTGCAGGGTCCACAGGGCCCAGTATCTCCCATCTCCCAAAAGTTGTCCTGTTCGAAGTCATGTAAGGACTTAAAATAAAATAAACACTTCAAAGATTTCTGGATAAAAACATGCCTTTTCAGTAATAATTATTTTCTCATTAAAGGGAAAGTAACTGTTAAATGTAAGAGCTCAGAAACAGGACCCAATCACCAAATCCAGTTGAGATACTGTCGGCTGAATATTTATTTTAATAACTGATAAGAACAGAAAATGAACGTACTTTACAATCAAAAGGCAAAACACGAGCAGATGGGAGAAATTTGAGCCAATTATCCCTTGCTTCAGAATCGGCAGGAAGGCCAAGTTTCTCATCGCCCCCAAAATAAGTGGCATAAATTCTATCTTGAGGTAATTTATACACCTGAAGGAAATAATACAGTTGAAAATAAAAAACGAAACAAAATGAATGAGTTTTGTATGCATGTTCGTATACATGTGTACAGCAGAAGTGCGCGGGACTTGCCTTAGTTAGAAGCTCCCAAGCCCATTGAATTGCCTCTCTCTTAAAATAGTCTCCAAATGACCAATTACCAAGCATTTCGAAGAAGGTGTGATGATAAGTGTCCTTGCCCACGTCGTCGAGATCGTTGTGCTTGCCACCTGCTCGGATGCACTTCTGGGTATCGCAAGCGCGGGTTAGTTTGCTTAACTCAGTGCTGGGATCAACCGTACCCAAGAAAATTGGCTTGAACTGATTCATACCTACCATAAACACACACACATATGCAGCAATAGCAGTAAAAAATTTCCAGAGAAAAGTAAATAATAAGGAATTCAGCAATTAGTAAAAGGGAAAAACTTTACCTGCATTAGCGAAGAGAAGGGTAGGATCACTATGAGGAACAACGGGGCTTGATGTCCAGTGGACATGGCCTTTTTCCTCGAAGAATTTGATGAAAGTGTCCCTGACTCGGTTGGCCGGCCACTCCAATTCACTCGACTGAGATCCCATCGCCGATTCCAATAACTCTTCTTCTCTGCTGCTAATACTACTACTGATATAGCTAATACTGCGTCGCAGAACAAGACGAATCCTAGTTTTCCTAAACAATGATGAGGGTGAAACAGCCGCCGGCAACTGCAAATGAATATGCGATGAATGAGACGACGGAGGCGGCGGTGGAAATGTACGAAGTAGGGTGCGGAAAGGTAACGCCAAAGGATGGGAGAAAATGCTCCTCTTACAATAAACCCTCATCCATAGTCCGAGTCTTCCAAATACTAACCCCCCATTTTATTATGGTTATTATTCAATTAAAGTCGCCCTCTCCCGTTTAAATATACCAAAATATTTTGACCAGTAGGCAGTAGGGTTTGATTCTCCTTCCCAAATAATAAAAATTAATTGAAACTTAATTGAAATATTGGTTTCAATTTAGTAATTCTAATTAATTTAATTTTAAATTCAATACTTGATTTTCTTTTCCGAAAAGTAAATAAGTTACTTTTTAATAATCAAAGTTTTGTTCTTTTTGGCAAAAATGCTATTTATGATTTTAAGGAAAAAAAGTGTATGCTCCTGCTGTAGTACAGTATAAAATTTGAAGAGAAATGCTAGAGTTACATATTTATTTGACAGTTTTTTCACAGTCATCTCACTTGGGAATGGAGCCCACGTAGCAGACCCCACTCTCATGTGAGAAAGCTATGAAAAAAATTCTACAATAAGGCTGTACATTCAATTTTATTGAAATTTGAAAGAGTGAAGTTACATCGTCAATGTAACTTTTTGATAAGAATTAAACTAATTGTACCTAACCTTCGGCCCGAGCCCCGAGGCGCCCCTAATAGGGTGGCCGCCATGTGTCAATTATGTAAAATTTTATGTAAAATGTTAGGTAAATATAGTATTGTTCTTTTGATAAGCCATAATAATGATTCACAAGCTCGTCACAGAATGAGGAAAATTAAATGCTAAGTTAGAAACAAAAAATAACACTATGGTCGGAAAACAAATGGTACGATGTCAACCTCCACTCTCAATACACGAGTACAAAAAAAACGTAAAATTTATCGTCAAGTAAAATAACTGTCGATCTCTGATGGAAAATGTTGGCCAAAAGAAATAAATGGTAAGGAGATTTGACATGGTGTTCATTGAACCTCCTAAGCCAATTTAATCATTACACCGATGGCAAACTGTCCTCAAGGTGTATGCGGTACCGTTTGGATCCACCAATCAAGAGCTTTGATGAGATAACTTGAGCTTGAAGGTAGACCGGAATATGGTGCACCGACAAATCACCCAGTCAAACAATTAGAATCTAGTCAGACTTATGAATGGTTCAAATACCCCTATCTGGTTATGGATGACCATTTGATCAAGTCATTATTGACATTCTAAAACCTCGAAATATTTCTAAATTCTAACCTAAGTTAACCTCTTTGAGCCCATGTTTTGTATACATTAAAATTTTTATTATCATTTTTTCACTCATTTTTAATCACACATTCTTCAAAAAAATAATATTTTTCATCAAATCAATAATTTTTCATTCTTTTTCAACCACACATTCTCCATCAATCTACTATTCCAGAATACATTCTTCCAAAATAATGTGACTCTCACACGCCTTAAATCACACATCGAAATATCTTTGACCATGTCGCGACTAAATTCACCATTTTCTCTTGCCTTTTTGAGGTCCAAACAACTTAAAAACAATCAAGTTGACCAAAGAATGTTAGGTCAAGAGTGTAATATCATGTTTCCATACCCTTTATCATATAAATCATTGCCTTCCAAATTGAGCGTGCAGCACAAGCATTTCGGTAAGCTGATTCAGATTTGAGGCAAACCTCTGCCATCATTGAGCTAACAATTTGACAATTTCACCTTCGTGTATCGTGACAATTTGATGGTGTGCGTGTTATAAGAAATGTATTTCTTCATATCGATATTGAGATCTAAGATATTTTCAAATTATAAAAACCCATTTTCCAGGTTTTATCTTCATTTAAATCACCCCAACACAATATATGAAAAGTGAAAATGTAAAATAAACATATATCTATATTAAATACAAAATCAGAGTGAATCGGCCACCACAAAGAACCCAAAAACAATTTACCGTCCACCTTCTCAGATTGAGTAAGGCTGAGAATCCAATGCCGATTTATTCTTTAGTCTCGATGGTGAAAATGTTATTGATTGTAAATCAATCTTGGGTTATGCACGTAGGAATGGAGAAAATTGCGGAAAATCAAACAATTATACAATATTTGTCTAATGTATAACATGTTTGGATTATTTAGCTACTATGTTAACATAACCAATAACTGTAAATGGACCCAAACAACCAGGCAATATTAGGAACCCGACCACTTGTGTTATTAGACATCCATTACAGACAGAAAAACATTGCTATTAGATGTATTACCTTCCGAATCTAATAGCTATAACACACTGATTTAGCTAAAACGGAAAACGGTACAACACAAAGTAACATGTTCAAAGTTCAAAAATTAGGAAAACAGAACATAGTTTAGCCCGCGACTAATATGTCTTGAGTTTACCAACGTTAATATAGAGTAAAACACTAGTAGCACGAGCATCATAGTAGACTTCATAAAAAGTTTCATGGTCAGGAGTTGGTATTGCTGTTAGTTTTATAGTTAAGAGTTATCTGACACCATCTGATTCAAGTGGAAACCACCTTCCTTATTCTTGTGCACCTCGACCTTGAATTTCTCTTCTTTTCCTCCTCGGTTGACCTTCAGAAGCATATCAAACTTGGCAGACTCCTCAACAACCTATTCAAGAAGCTCAACATTATTAGACATGGTTGAACTTAATACCAACTCAATACATTCTGGAATTAACTGATTCCAATTCTCGTATCAAAACATAGTGGAAGGATGAAAAGTTGAAAACAAACTTGAACCCAAAATTTGTGTGATACCATATCGCATCCTATGAAACAAGATGAGCCAAACAAACTAAAAAATATTGAATTTTGGTGGGAGAATACGACACAACTGAAACATGTGGGAGAATATAATACTAGGAACACCATGATACATTCATAAAGAGAAACTCAAAAGGTCTTAAACCACTACAAGGATATAATTGGACCATGCTCTGACACAAAAGGTCTACATCGAATCCCTATTTAATACATGGTAAAGAGACGACAGCTTATTTGGAATAGACAATACACAAATCACCAATATGAAACTGAATCACCAATATGAAACTGATACATCTCTAATACCAGTTGATGATCATCCACAACTATCCAATTATCCATTCCTTTGTACAAAACACTTATCATACCCCAACCTCGGGACATGTCCGACCGCGGTAGACATTGAAGATATTATTGTTTCTTACATTTAAAAAAAAAAAAAAAACCCTAAGAGATGCACTAGTACGAGAACTTCCCTTGCAACAATAATTTGTCAAGTCGAGGATTATAAATCTTGTGGTTATCACAATGACTGCCGAAAAGAAAAAAGAGAAGTCTCTTAAAGCTCCCAAGAGTAAATAGGTTACACTCGATGAAGAGAATTTCCCATATCAAAAGGAAATTACTTAATGTGCTGAAAGTGGATTTATAGACCTTGTAAAATGATATCCCTGTAATCTCAACATCCGTATAACCAATATGTCAAGTGTGAAAATCACGTACCTCAGCCTTTGCATGAACTATCTCTGTAAGGTCATAAGGTAATAAAGAGTTAGATCTCTCCTGGATTGTCTTGACAGCATGATGTGCAGCATCCTGAACAACAGGATCATGCACTGGCACTGATTTCCATCCTGAGCCTTGCTCATCTGATTTTTACACCAATCAGTCACAACAAAAGCATAATATAAGCATAGCCGATCCAGTATTGCCATAAATAAAATGACAAATGCCATACTAAAATCAAAATACTCGGCTAAAAGGGTAAAAAAGATGCCACATCAATAGGTAAATCATTTTTATAATCTACCGAACTTGATTTAAAGCATTTATCCACACAGTTCATCCTCAACCTAGAGTGTAACTATAACCTCTCGAATTAGTCTTTATGTACATAATATTCTACGAGGCGCCCCCAATAGGGGGTCGCCACTTGGCCATTATGTAAACCATTTGGTAGAATATTATGTACTTCTAGCATCATCCTAACCTCTCTATCTCAATATGGACAGACAGCCAGACTTCAGTCAAGATTTGAGACAAGTCAAGTTAAGCATTACCTGAAATGAACACAGCTTTTGCTGCAATGCCTCAAAAGTGTGAAGCAAACACTAATAATTGTATGCCGTGGAAAGTTAATCCGTTTAAACAGTATACTCACACTTCTAATGGAGAAGATATCATGTATGATTCATCTACTGGTATCATTGTCAAACAACAGAAATTTTGAGGAGGCAACAGGTTCTATTGAGATAAAGTTCAACAAAGGGTTGGCTAACTACCTTTTTTAACACCCAGATCAGAGGAGGTAAAGGAAGGAACATCTCCGACATGCTTGAATTCTTGTAGCTCCTTAAAGTTCATCCATGGCTTTACCCAAACCTTCGCCTCATAAAGTTTCTTCTTTCCAGATTCAATGACCTCAAGTGTAAGATGATGCAAAGTACCAGAAACCACTTGTTCTTGTGCCTTTACTACCCTCGCCAACTCGAGCAATGCATTCTGAAGGACATGGGCATTAATAACTTGTTAGAGACTGCAAAACGTTGTGGAGCCCAAAAACAGCAGATACATTATTTATTCTGTCCTCTTTTTTTTTTAAAATCAAATTAATAGTTCTGTCCAAGGTTAATTGTTTAACAACGAAAGATTCCCCCGGAGGAGATCCAAAATTGTTTCTTCGTTCTGTTGTATTCTCAACTAAGTAAATCGTGGAGTAACTTGACTTCTCACTTCAGGCCGAAACATTAATAAAAATAGAGAAAGTGTAAATAAGAACAGCGTGACAACTAAACATAAAATAAACCAAGTACTAAATTAAAAGCGATGAAAGTCCAGTTAAGGAGGTGAAAAAGAAGGACTATTGAATGCAATAAGCCAGTAATAGAAGATCATACACCAAAGTGCACAATTACGGAGGAATACTGTATGTTTAACTACTTAGAATGAAACATTAATTATTTTGAAGATAAAAAATAAGAGTTCCTTCATAAATAAGCAAATTTATCATTTTCAAATTTGATCCACAAGAAAATTATTTCTATTTTAAATTTTATACAAATTAACCGATGAGTATACTTGGTTAAAAGTATTTTTTTTTTTAATTTTAGCCAAACATGCACACATAACATCCCATATTTATCAACAACAACAACAACAAAAGAAGAAAGAAAAACAAAGGAAGGAAAATAGGAAGAAAATAATTAAAAAGAAAGGAAAAATGAAATACCTCTTTTTTGTTATGCTCATCAACAGCAAATCGCGCAAGGGTATCGATCTCAAGGCTGTTCTGGGTACTGGAATTGCGCAAGCCTCCTAGAGTTGCCATTTCGATGGTATTATTGTTCTCTTGTTCTTCGCCACAAAGCCCTAATTTGTGATCTGGATTAGAATGTGAAAACGAGTGCCTCGAAACTATCAGCAGAAGTACAGAAAGGAAGACGAAGCTTGTGTTTATACGTGCTCTCATTTGCAAGATGTGATGAGAAGCGGTGCTTTTGGTTTTGGGTGAGAACGGGAGTTGCTCTTATGCTTTGGCACTTTATGAATCTAGCGTACGCGTGGCCCCTGCTGCCTTCGTGTCCACTTTGCTTAATCTGTAAGCACTTCACTTCAAAGTCGAACCAGATAGGTTAGTCTCGGTTAAATTCACTTGTCGGCATCCAAGTTCAACACCACACAATTTGATTTTATTTCATCATTAACACTCAATTTTATATTTAAAGTATGTTTGGTAGAAATTAAAATCTAAAATTAAGAAATTAGCAATTATGTTAACTTTTATTAGACGAGTGAGACCTAATAACAACTATATTTTCAATTTTAATTGAATTTAATCTCTATCGAACACGCCATTAGGGTGGTCAACCAATTTGATTTTATTTCACCAAAACCATTCAATTTCATATAACATTTCACTACGACCATCCAATTTCATATAACATTTTTATTACCACTCAATTTATTTTCACAATTTTTCATTAATTTTAAAAAGGGTAAAACGGTAACTTTACATTATATATATATAAAAATTAAAAATTTTTGAAATAAAAACTTATATTAAAAAAATAATAAAAACTTATTTAAAATGGGCTACTTAAAAGAATAAAATAAAATTAGAACTTATTTTTTAAAAAAAGTTACTTAGAAAAATAAATAAAATAAAATAAAAAATTATTTTTAAAATAAAATAAAAACTTATTTTAAAAAGATTACTTAGAAAAAATAAAATAAAAAATTATTTTTAAAATAAACGTTCTAAGTTTTTTTTAAAAAAATAAGTTTTTATTTTAATTTTTTTAAATCATTATTATTATTATTATTATTATTATATATATAATGCAAAGTTACTGTTTTACTCATTTTAAAATTAATGAAAACGGTAAAAAGAAGTTGAGTGACTATGGAAAAATCTTATATGAAATTGGGTGGCCATATTGAAACGTTATATAAAATTGGATGGCCTTGAAGAAATAAAATCAAATTAGGTGGCTATAATGACACCGAGTATGAAGTCAGGTGGCCACCAGCGAATTTAATCCGAATAGTCTCCAACCTCACACTTCCCCCACACGTCTTCGGGGTGAAACGTAGCTCTTGTTTTATCCCCATTGTTTTCAAATCGTATTTTTTTCTCTACTTTTCAAGCATACATTATTTAATAAAATAACATTACATGCGAGTAAAAAAATTCTTTTTTTTAACAATGTATTCTTCATCAATCTACTATTCCAAATGAGCTCAAACGGATCATATTTACTCTCCTAGTCAGAGGTTCGAATCGAGTCCATTGATTGGACGGGAACGTTGACATGTGCCCACAAAGTGAATAGAACATGGTTATTTACTAATTCCAACATGAGCTGACCAAGTATTTGAACAAGAGAAATGTTATTTATCTTCATGATAGATGATAATGAAATATTGATGATGTGATAATCTATTATCCCTCACATTTTTCTTTATTTTTTTGCCTTTGACCACTGTTATCTGTTAAAAAATCCTTATTCATTTTCCCTTCTCACCCTCCGCAGCTCCGCTCTAACTAAAAGAAACGACTCTTGAATCTCACAATTGAAGAACAACGGCTCC
Organism: Fraxinus nigra; assembly: GCA_903798295.1. Taxonomy (NCBI): domain Eukaryota; kingdom Viridiplantae; phylum Streptophyta; class Magnoliopsida; order Lamiales; family Oleaceae; genus Fraxinus; species Fraxinus nigra. Next base: position 780 of record CAIGRH010254798.1, on the reverse strand, counting down.
AAAGAAAGAAGAGCAATAATTTTGTGAACGAATGTTTGGAATTTTATTAGTATCTTGCGCTTGGTTCTCTTTCGAATTGCTGAATAAAATGGCCAATAGAAATAGCAATAATTTTGTGAACGAATCATACACACAGATATCATAATTAGCATTAAATAATGTAAAACGGGAGGGGAAGGGCTGGACAAAACTTTCAAATCGAATCGGACCGAACCGAGCGGTTCGTCATAAGTTAAATACTCAAACGAGTATCTGAATCGAGAATATATGTGTTTTGAATCTCATCTCAAATTTATGATATGGCCCTTGTTTGACAATTTTTTTTAAAATTATAAACTGGTCAAACTTCATTTATGGCACATTATATTGAAACCACAACTTTTATTCGCTTTTTAATTACATATTTCATGGTATCCATCGGCTTATTATCTCAGAAAGCTTTGTCAAACACGAGCATATTTAACTACTACATATAGTGCCTGTTTGAGCCCCATTTTTTGGGTATAAAATGCATTTTGGAATTGTAGATTGATAGAAAATGTATTGTTAAAAAATAACAAAAAGTTTTGGATTTCTGTATAATATTATTTTATTGAAAAATGTGTGGTTGAAAAGAAAAGAGAGAAAAATGTATTTTGGAAATAAAGGAGGTCGAACAAGGGCATTGATATAATATGACATTGATAATTGACCACGTGGACAAGCGACGTCAGCACTCTAAAAAATATGCTACGCGCCTACCATCACGAAACCCTCACCCCGACTAGGCTGTCGACCTAC
>CAIGRH010254746.1:0-10117 GCA_903798295.1 Fraxinus nigra | reverse complement strand
TTCAACTCTTGTGATTTCATATCATGCAGTTGTCAAATGTTTGATTTTGAGGGATATCCATGTCGTCATATGCTTTGCCTTATGAAGAAAAAAGAAGTTTTATTTCTACCAAAAAAATACATAGTCATAAAGTGGACAAAGCAGGCCAAATAAGCCCCTATTTTCGAAACATGTGCCAGTTTATCACATGGTCAATCTTTAATTTCCCGACATGGATTGTTGGCTCATACAGTGTCGGAACTGGTCGAAGAAGGGTCGTTAACAGAGGCTCGTAGCACCTTTTTAATGGTCGAGTTCCAAAATCTCAAAATAAACGTCCAAGATATTGATGATGGAGGCGATGTTGGAATGAGTAGGAACATGAGCAAAAGTGGTAGGAGACACATGTTGTCTGCGATCCAGTTCCAGTTAGGACAAAGGGGGGTGGGAAGCGATTGAAGTCATCTAAGGAGAAAGCCATGTCACAAAGCTCTAAAAAATGCAGGGTGTGTGGTATGGCTGGGCACGATAGAAGAACCTGCCCGACATTGCAACCTTGGTAAGAAAAAGCGACGTGTTTATTCATTTTCATAATTATTATGTTTTATTTATTTCTAGACTAATGCGTACAAAAATATTTTTCCTTGCATCAATTTTATTAGGTCGCACCTTGTTGACGATCCATATCACCCACATTTCTTGTACGATTGCTCACAGGATGATAGGTTCACAAGTATTGCTAGTGGCACATATGATGATTTCAACGGTTTCTCGGGCGACTTTCCATAGGTCTTGATTTTTCTAGAAGTTGGATTAACGTGTTTGTAAGACAAAATATGTGCCTTTTCCCCTCGGATTGTAAGTCGTGTATTGATGTATCATTTCTAAGTCGTTGTTGGCTGTAGGCATTTTATCGTTTATATCATAAGAGTTAATTAATTTTCAATTTGTCGAGGCTAGAAAATTGTTGCATTTTTTGTGATTAGGTTCTACATCATAAAGAATTTAAATACTAAAAATACGTGTATAAAGAAAANTTCAACGGTTTCTCGGGCGACTTTCCATAGGTCTTGATTTTTCTAGAAGTTGGATTAACGTGTTTGTAAGACAAAATATGTGCCTTTTCCCCTCGGATTGTAAGTCGTGTATTGATGTATTATTTCTAAGTCGTTGTTGGCTGTAGGCATTTTATCGTTTATATCATAAGAGTTAATTAATTTTCAATTTGTCGAGGCTAGAAAATTGTTGCATTTTTTGTGATTAGGTTCTACATCATAAAGAATTTAAATACTAAAAATACGTGTATAAAGAAAAATTTGGATGCAATATTAATTGACTATAATTATTAATGTATATATAAAACACTTTTTAATTGGTACAGAGTTGTTTATAATTAGTGGGGGGATTTCATGTGAAGCAATAAAATTGGGGGATGGGGTGCTTGACTTCACATAATGGGCCTCACGCTGGTACAAATTGAGGGATTCCAGTTTTTTACCATGGTGACACGTATGGAAACGAGTTTTCCTTCCAATGCTAGTGACGGGCATTGGAACATGACTCTATGTTTTATATGGTTTCAATAATTGTTTTAGCACTTGTTAATGTATTTATTATGTTTGCATCTTCCGTCGATAGGTAGAGGGGTCACGTAAGGGGAATAAATTTGATCGCTATCGATATAGGTTTTTAATTAAATTAGGAAATTGACCAACGTGAATGATTTTAAATTGTCACTTTAATTGTTACACTAAAAATGGAATAATAAGGGGGATTCAATATCTTAGCAATGCATCTCGTATATTTGAAAAACATATTTACTTACTTTTATTAGTTTAATTGATAATTTAGGTAGTAATATGGAAAAAATCATAAAATTTGTTTGCTATTCGATTAAAGTTGTTATTAATTTTAACTCGATTAAATATATAGTTCGCGTGGGTTCAACACTCTATTCATCATTATATTATTTGACAACGATCTCGTGCACTTGCGAATTTTCAAATGATGAAGAGACTATCTAGCATATTTTATAATTTAGCGAGCATTTATAATTAGAGAGTACAAATTTTTAACTACTCCAACTTTTTGTTTTTAATACTTAGTTCTTGCTTGAGCCTCGTTATTTTATAAAAATAGAGTTGGGAATAGTGGGTTTTTGGAGAAAGTGTTATGTTTACATATAAAATTATTTTATTAATATAGTATGTGGTTAAAAATGTGTTTGGAAAAAAATGTATTAATAAAAAATGGGGCTCAAACAATAATCTTACTACTCCCAAAATATATTTATTATTTTCTTCTACATTTTATTTTAACTAACTTCCCTTCAAATTATTATACTATTTTCTTCCATTAAAAAATTGAAATACTTATTGTGATACATACCAATAAATAGTTTCACCATTTATACTTTTTCAACTACATTATACATAAGAAAAAGATTAAAAAAAAAACTTTTATTTGAATTTTAAAAAAAAATATATCTAGAAAAGCAAGTCGAACAAGCAATTTTTTATCCCTTCTCTGTCCAAAATATCAATTCCAGTTTTTTACCTCTTTTGAAAATGGCATATAAAAAAAAATACAGAAGGATTTTTCTTCTTAGGTTTCTTTCACCTTAGAGTAGTGGTGACAATGAGTCGAGTCGGACTTGGCTTGTTACTCGGAAGTCGAGTTCATAGCTCATGGGTCTAGCCGAGCTTCGACTCCCGAGCCCATTTTTATTAATTAAATTAAACCATCTTTCTTTACCCGAGTTTGAGATCGGCTATTTAAATTTCAAGTATGTGGAGTTAAAAATTGCACACGAACAACTTGTTCGTGTAAATAGTATTATAAAATAACAATTTTTGATCAATTATGTTAAATCAAATATCACTTACCCGACGATATGCAATTTTGGCATATTTATCTCGTGGTCGAACATGAGCGTCTTTCCAATCCTTCACGCACATTAATACTTCTAAAAGATCTTTTATGAGTCGACTTCTAACCTCTGACAAAATCATCTTACCTACACTAAAAGCAGACTCTGAAACTACAGTACTAACGATATGTGTTAGTAGGTCTTTTCCAATCGTATAAACTACTATCTATCGGCGTTCGTACTTTTGCTAGAATTCAATTACTTCTTCTGAACTTTTTTTAATTGGACTTGATTTCGATGTTTGATTACATGCGGTAGACAAATTACTACTAGATGAACATATTGCATTTGCATCATATCTATACGTGTTAATGACTTCAAACAAAGTTAATATTTAATCATCATCTTTTTCAATATTAGTGGGAGTGGTAGGTGTAGAGGGTACCCAACTAATATTTACATCCATTCGTTGTGCATATAATTCATACATTTTATATAAAATTTGTTCTAAATTTTTATAAGTAATAGGTGTATTAAAAGTTAAAGCTCTTAAAATATGATCAATTACATATTTAGTACCTGAAAAATTGTATCAAGGGTCCATGATGCATACTAAAGGAAATAACGTAGCAAATCTTCCCAATATTTTATAAACTTTAATTAAATGAAATATATAATTGCACTAAAATTGGGGTCATTTTTATATTTATGAAAATCATTTATAGTTATATAAAGACGTTCAAGAGGACAATAAGCTCCAGATAAAATATTTGTAAAAGTCATAAAGACTTGTCAATTTGTTTTTTTTTTTTTTATTTTTAAAAGGCTTATTCTTAAAAAAAAAAAAGACGAGTTCGTCCCGCGAGTAACGAGCCGATCTCGTGGGTATATGGGTCGAGCCGGCTGGCCCATTACCACCACTAGTAACCGCTTCATAAATTTTATTCGCGTTAAATTTTTATTTTCATCAAGCGATTATATAATAAAACGAAAAGACGGCTATACACGAAAATACGAAATAGTAACTGGCAGAAGATGTTCCTAGAAATTTTCTAGGTCATAACTATTTAGGGGACGAGCGGGACGTGTAAATGCTATTTTCAGATTTGGTTTTCCTAGGTCAACTGCTAGGTTTTTAAACTGTTGACAGATTTCACGTTTACCTTTTCCCACTGTATATTTCACCCCTACAATGATTATAAGCACATGATTTATTTAGCTAATATTATTTTTAATAAATTTTGATAAAAATTAATGAAATATAGGATGGAAAAATGAGTTTTTTTTTTTAAAAAAAAATGGGAACCAAATAGATGTTAAATCTCGTGTAGTCTCATCCTTGATGTAGTCAACGTACGTTTTGTTATGTATTTTTTCTACGAATTGTGCGACGAAATCATTGTTAGGAACTGATCATCGTGACCGATTTTCGTATACCTCACATGGAATGTCCATATCTGCATCATCTTCTTGTAGACCGAACCTCTCATTTGCATAGTCCTTAACCATCCTAGTGAAATCGTTGGACATACGTTGAAGTTTTTGTCCCCATATGTCCATGTAGAAGGACGTGTCCTTTTAGACTAGATAAAAAGGTTGAACTCATAAGTTGCAATGTGTCCGTGTTGCCTCGACTGTTAGATTGACTTAGGGATGTCAACGAGTCGAGTCGAGTCGAGCCTGAGCCGAAAAAAAAAGCTCGGGCTCGGCTCGAGCTTTTTTGTTCCGAGTTTTTTTTTGCTCGAGCCGAGCCCGGTCAAAAAAATAAAACTCGGCCCGAGCTTTTATCCGAGCATTAGTGGGCCGAGCCGAGCCGAGCCTAGCCCGGGCCGACTCGATTTTTTTATTTTTTTTAATGTCAAATCTACATTTTAAAATTTGTACGGTTTATACGTATTATAAATTAAAGAAAAAAGCTCGGGCTCAACTCGAGCTTTTTTGTGTCGAGCCGAGCCTGACCAAAAAAATGAGGCTCGGCTCGAGCCTTGACTCGTTCTAACCGAGCCCGAGCTTGGCCGGCTCGAGCTTTTTTCGAGCCGAGCCCGAGCCGTCCGAGTCGACGAACTTTTTTGACATCCCTAGATTGACTTGACTTGAAAGAATGAGTGTTTTGTGTAATCTATGAAATTCATGTCGTTCAAAATTTGTTCTATAATACAAGTAACGTAATATCAAAGTTTAATTCTCTTATATATGAACTAGTTTATTCCACGCCATAACATGTCATCGTGATTTATGTGAATAATAAAGTAATGCATAAAGTAAAAAATAAAAAATAATTTAAGGGAATGTATCCTACTCCCTTTTTTTGTACCTTTTTTATTTTGGAAGTTTGCACCGTCACAACTCACGACCTTTACATCGTGAATTGTGACAATACGGGTCAGTTGGTTTGATACCTTTAAATCAAATTTTAATAAGTGAAACCTCGGTAAAGTTATTTCCACGAACCCTTCGGATTTGGTGCATTGGCTCCGTGGTACCCTGCACTCCTTAGTCCGAATCCCAATTATGTACTTAGCCCTTGTTCTGTGGGGGGAAAAAATGTATTCTTTAATAGTGATTTTTAAAAAATATGTGGTTAGAAAATAAGTTAAAATTTTCGATTTATGTGTAAAATTATTTTATTAGAGAACGTGCGGTTGAAAATGATTTTTAATAAAATGATTTTTATATGTCTCTCTATTTTCAAAAATTACACATATTATTATTTCAAGTCTTAGGCAGTGTAATTTTAGACACCCTTGTGCATTCTTGGATGATTTGAGACACGCCCCCTTACGGATGACGTGTCACTCAAAACTTAGAATACGAGATTTGTGAAAAAAAAAATAGATATATTTCAAATTGTCAAAAAAGAGGTCTTTCTAATTGTCCTCATACAAATTATAGTCACGCTACACTTACAATTTTGTTGACATCTTTGTTGATACTGTATAATGTGATAGACAATCTAACCATTTATTTGAATAACATCACAAAATGTCAACAAAAATGTACAAATAGGTTAATTGTACAAATCATATAATTGAGCCACATTATTTTGGAATAATGTATTCTGAAATAGTGGATTGATGAAAAATATATGATTGAAAAAGAATGAAAAGTTATCGACGTGATGAAAAATATTATTTTATTGGAAAATGTGTTGAAGAATGAGAATAAAATTTTTATCTTGACTCAAACATTAGCTTAAAAAGTGAAAGATTTAAGAGTCGTGTTATGTGTACATAAAATTCTACATAATCATTTACATAAATGAGCCCCCTATTGGGGGAATAGGGAGCCACCATTTGTCATTTATGTCAAATTTTATGTACAAATTATGTACATCTAGTTTTATTCAAGATTTAAAGCACAGGGTACAAACCACGTAAGCAATAGAAGGTAAAGGACATGACAGGACCATAATCTCACACATTTCAGTGGACCTAAAGCTGCCTTCATTCAATTCTCATTCAGCGCGGGACCACAATCATCGTACGTGCCCAGTCGAAACGACTATATTTTAGCCTGCTGATTACTGAAATCCGTGTTTGTCGGCATTTGTCGCAGTGGATAATATTTTTCCCAACTAAGGGAAAAATCTAACATCGTATAAAGGAATGCGCTAAAATTTATTGTTTTGAACAAATTTAAAAGAATATTGATATTTGATACATAAGGTGATAGATTTACCCCTTGGAAGTTTGCAAACAGTATGGAGGGACCGGAATTGGGGCCCGAGTTTCATTCTAGACCGTTCTATCATTTACGTATTCGTATGAATCCGATGAATGAGCCAAAACGGGCATGGAAGTAGACACTTGAATTTGTATATTATTGTAATCGTCATACGCATTATATTTTATGTTAAAATCACGATTTCTATTCGACCTACAAGAAATAAAACTTCTTAACTAGAATGTTGTACTCGAAACATGATTAATGAATGTAACTTCAATCAATCGACCACAAAGACACTCAACATGACAAATTCAGGAGAGGACTTGAACTTGTAGTCCCAGCCCAAATTCACTTTTAAATTTTATATATATATATATATATATATATATATATACATGACAACTTTAAATTTAGATATATTAGAAATAAAAATACTTTGTGCTTCTGGAGGATATAATGAATGGGAACCTTATTTTGCACTTCTATTCAACCTTTGCTTTGTGTATACGAAAGAATAAATTTATATATAAAATAATAAAGAGAGAAGAAACGGAACCAAATTATACCCTATTGGGACCCTAGTTTGAGCCAAGACAGCTTTAATCCACCTGCTCTTTCGCAACTTTGGGTGTTTTTTCATCGGATTCGACTTTACCTTAAATTTGTACTTACCAACTCCTTAGCACTGTTTAATTTTTATTGTTCATACTCAATATTTGGTTTTGATTTAAAAAAAAAAAAATGTAATGTAGGAAAAAATCCTGTAGCAAAAGTTAGGACAGGGTAATTAAAGTAATTGATGATGGATTAGACTAGTGTAAAAGAATAATATAACTTTACAGATATCATAATGCACCCTGATTTGTCTTATTAAGAGAAAATAAATTACACACATTTTACCTAAACAAACTTTTATCTTTAACTATGCAACTTGCAAATCGGACCACATAAAGAAGATCTACCTCTATCATGAAAATTGCGACTTAAAAAGTTGGACATAACCTTATAAACCGATCGATTCGATTGAGAACCAACCAGACGAGTTGGCAAGCCAAGCTAAAAAAATTATTTTGTCTCGGTCTTCAAAATCATAACTTGTGGTTTATGCATCCTAACCCATTTTACACCTAAAGTAGATGTATATGATCATAGAAAATAATCTCTTCAAGTGATTTCTATGTAAGGATTACGCATCGGTTGTATCAAAGACACATTTGGCTGATCCATGTGAAACGGTTCGCCAGAACAGTAAGCCCCCGAGGCAGCCTCTTCCTTAACAGGCCAGCAAGCATAATAGTATTGGACGTGCAACATTTTAAGGATAGGAAGCTTTAAGCTAGAGATAAGCCATTTGGTTGGGTAGTTATTTAAAACAAATTTTGGAGTAGACAAGATATTTGGGAAAACAAAAACCAAATTTTAAATAAGAAACTCCCTAGTTTATCTGGGCCCATTTGTTTTCAGTTAATCTATGAAGCCCATGTAACATTTTTTAGGCGGAATTCAATGAATTTCACATTGGGCCTATTTGCAAAATATTAGTACTATGAAGGAAAATTGACGGAAATAACACTGATAATTCGATTCTTGTTTACGTACTTTCTAATTGACTTCGTTTATTATGCTCTCCAACATCTTTGTGTGTGAGAGAAAAGAGGATGAACCACCATACTATCTTGTTTTTTTTTTATGACTCAAGTATTCAAATTTCGTCAGACTATCCTGAAGAGTGACGGCCATCCCCCTGGTCCGCCATCTGGGTTAATCCGGATGCGGTCACAGGTTATACACACTTGGGCTGGACATTTGACGGTTCTCCTCTCTATGGACCTTTGTCTTCCAACATAGATGTTGCATTCTAGCTGCCGCGGGGATTTAAACCTTCAATACTCCGTAAAAAACCCTCTTGATTTACCACCGTGCCATGCTCGTGGGGACACCACCATACTATCTCTTTCTCGTGTGTTGAGTTCTTTCAATGATGGAATCACGATTTAGATTCAATGAAGATAATTTAACTACGAAAAAAATAATAGATTTTTTTTTTTTCTCAAATTTGGTTGAGGTTAGGGACCCTATTGGATATCACCTCGTTCCGTCGATGGTTACTCTTTCTTTCACTCTTCCTCGCCCACCCTTAAAACTTAGCTACTCATGACAAATAAAAATAACAAGATAAATATTTACCTAATAAATAAAAGTAATTCTTGTACCATATGAGCTTGACTAATTCAAAACATGCCATATATCTTATTCATGCCAATCAGTAATAAATATTTAAATAAATATAATTATTCTTACTGAAATCTTCAATATTTTTTTATTTTATTTTTTTGAATTTCTTTAATTACAAAAGTGACCTTTAAAATCTTCACTTTTGACCGGCGTACTCTGCGCTTAATTTGCAGTAGCATGTGGGAGTAGACTGAGTAGTTCCGTCTATCTCGTTGGTTGACTCCGCCCTCATTGGAGCTCGGGACGACTCCGTGTTAACTCGCCCACAAACTTTCCATCTCCATTATAATGCTGTCAACTCAGCTACACACCCCCGGCCGATAAAAATATAATTAAAATGAACAAAAAAAATCACCCCTAGGCCCCAGTTCGAAATGCCCCCCACCCATGCAAAAGTGGCCTTGTCTCGGCCCGAAAATCAAAGTTGCTCAAAATCCCGACTTGGCAATATCTCTGAAAATCCTCGAATGTCATGAAGTTCTTATTCGATTCCGTGCGGGCCAAGTACCGGAGGATTTCTTCGAAGAGTGATTCATCGCAAGGAATTGCAAGTGGGCCTGTATTGGTGAATCCATATTCTTCCAGTGCTTGAACTAGTAATTTCTTGAACAATGGGTGGTTCAGATATGCAGCTCGGACGACAAACCGTTTGCAGCTAGACCCGACGGTGACCACAACATGGCCTACCGGCACATCAGAAGGTACGCGGCGGAGCGTGCTCATGGCCGCCGCCGCCTTCTTTCGCCATTGTCTAAGCATCCGGCGGAGTGTGACAAAGTGGCGGATTTTGCTGCATGCAGACAGTTTTGACATTTTCTGTACAGTAGTGCGAGCGCTTTTAGAAAATAAATTTTGCAGGGGTGAATGAGAAAGTGAGGAGATCGAATTATCGGAAGGAGATGGAGTTATATAATGTTGGGTCTGAGCAGATGCCCCTGGTTTTGGTCATAATTACACTGTGAACATTAAATATATCAACGCACCAAAAATATCATACACAGTGTCAGTATCTCTAACTTCCCTTTGTGGAGATTTTTTTAAAAAATATTTTAAAATAAATTATTTATCTATATATAATTATAGACCAAACCGAGCCTATTAATATTTAATATAACGTTCAATTAAATAAAGGTTTGACTATAAAGTTAGGAAGAATAACCGTCGTTCGTAGTAAAAATGATTTTTTTGACGCACGAAGTAGAAAGTCGAAATATTACAAGAACAGGGTTAATTTCACAAATGGTCACTGAAGTTAGCTAAAAATTTCAAAACGGTCACTGAAGTTTGAAATTTCTTTCAAAACGGTCACTGAATTTTCAGATTTTTTGGCCAAGTTTGAGGTAATTTTTCGACAACTTACGACCACCA
>CAIGRH010254741.1:0-10333 GCA_903798295.1 Fraxinus nigra | reverse complement strand
GATCAATTATTTTGATAATTTGTAACCATGAAACAAGTCACGACTTACAAAGTTTATGATTTTTTGTGACTGAAAAATAATATGTAACCTATTAATTTGATAATCTATTATCGATAAATAAAATATGATCTATAAAATTTGTGATTTGTGATCGAGAAATAATACGTGACCTATTAATTTGACAATATATGACCGATAAAAAAAATTAGAATCTATAAAATTTGTGATTTGTGACTGAGATATAATATGTGCATTAATTTGATAATTTGTAACTGATAGAATTTGTTATTTGTGATTGACGTCTATAATTGTGATTAGTGCGTAAATGTGACTATGAGCTCGTTCGGTAGGGATTAAAATCAGTTTAAAACTGAAAAATTAGTCGTTATTATTGACTTTTATTAAATGAGTGAGACCCAAAAACGACCATATTTTCAATTTTAATTCCTACCGAACGTGGCCTATAAATTGTATAATATTGTGACCTTAATATATTTAATTAATAAATCTTTTTTTTACTTATTTAATTAATAGAATTTAATTAAGACTTGATTTTTGAAATAATAAACCTAATTTCATAATTTTGAAATTATATTTTGCGACCACCTTATATTTGTAATATTCCATTTTCAAAAACTCATTTTTTTCAAAACACGTTTTCAATTATACATTCTCCTATAAAATAATTTTAAACATGAATCGAAAAAATTTCTTTATTTTTTAGTTACACATTCTCTAAAAATCACTATTTCAAAATATATTTTCTTTCAAAAAAATGGACCTTAAACAGTGGCTAAATTTTAAATTTTACCAAAGGCTATAAAAAAAGTAATTACATAGGAAAAAGAAAGAAAAAAAAGGCTAAATTTGAAAAGAAAAAGAAATTGATTCGTTCGTTGTCTGATAAATCACAAAGACTCTCCTTTGTCAAGTGTTGCATAATAGCATTGCCCTTTTGCAGGCTTTCCTCTGCCTTCACTTCACTCTTTCATGTACACTTTGCCCTCTGCCCAAAAATAATGGCCACCATTCTCATATTCCTCCTCGTCGCCACCTTCATTCCGCCGCTTGCCACCGCCAAATCCACCATTGAACCCTGCTCAAACTTCGACACCTGCAGCGCTCTTGTCGGCTATTCCCTCTACACCGACCTCAAAGTTTCCGAACTCGCCTCCATTTTCTCCGTCGACCCTATTTCTCTCCTCCTTGCCAATGCCATCGACATCTCCTACCCCGACGTTGAAAATCACATCCTGCCGGCGGAACTCTTTATCAGGGTACCCATTTCATGTTCTTGCGTCGACGGCATTCGGAAGTCATCTTCCACCGTCTATAAAACCCGTCCTTCCGACACTTTGGCATCCATCTCCGCCGTCATTTACGGTGGCCTTGTGTCGGCCGACCAAATCAAAGTGGCGAACCCCAAGGCCGCACTGTCGGACCCTTCTGTGTTGAGTATTGGGACCAAGCTCAATATCCCACTTCCATGCACTTGTTTCGATAACAAGGACAACGATTTGCCCACTATTTATATGTCTTACTTGGTGACACCTACGGATACGCTCATGGGATTAGCAGCGAGGTACTGTTAATTACTTCTTCCAAAAGTTACCTGTATTATAAATGGAGTTAGAGATTTGCCGTCCAATTTTTGTTGTTCAATTTGTTGTTCATTCAATTAATTATTGATACATCATTTTAAATAAACATTTTTATCAATTTGATGTGTTAGCGATGAAATTAATGAAGATAAATTTGAGATGACATGTGAATTTAAAAATGACGTATCAATAACTAATTTGGTAGATTGCAAATTGGACAACAGATCTCAACTCATATGTATGGATATATAGCTCAAGTTAGAGAGAAATTAAAATTTGAATTTTCATCTAAATCATAGTCAGTAATTGATTTTAACTATCTATTTCACGTGATATATAACTTTTTGACCACGCATTTCATCAACTTTTATCATTAAAACCAAATAAACTGGTGTTAAACAGGTACACTACTACTTTGACAGATCTTATGAATGTGAATGCATTGGGGAGCCCTGCGATTAAGGAGGGTGATATTCTGGCTATTCCGTTGTCTGGTAAGAATGATTAATTCTACCTCTTAACACCGGCGATTCCATTTTCAATCATACATTATCTAATAAAATAATATTATATGTAAATCGATTTTTTTTTTTCATTTTTAACAACTCATTATCCAAAAATCACTATTAAAAAACGTGTTTTTCTATCAAAATGGCGCAGTGCCACAGTCAGACATTTTTTGCTGTGGGTAAAAAATATGTTATAAGCCCCTATTTGACACACATTATTTCAAAATTCATTTTTAACCACACATTTTTCAATAAATAATATTTTCCATTACATCGATAACTTTTCCTAACTTTTTTATCACATATTTCCCATCGTATTACTATTTAAAATACATTATTTTCTCAATAATATCTATCAAACACCACTTAAATTTGTTTTGAACATTTATTTCTCTTGAATATTCATTTCACTAATATTTTGTTCTTCACACAAAAATGAGATTTTCATTTAAAATATTTTTTTCATAATTGTATTACGTGAAATTCAATAAAGATATGAATGTTAATCTATTCCAAAAAATAATTTCAACCATAGAAGACAATCAATTTCAATAAGCAAATGACAAAGTCCCAATTTTATAAAACAAAAAACTAACGATGAATTCCAATATTTCATAAAATTTGAAACCATGCGCCAAGTTAGCATAAGTCATTGGTTATAGAAGTGAGATTGAAGTCAGAAAACATATTCAATATATATATATATATAGACAAGACCTAGTAATGCACAAAAGTTATAAAGTAGGAATCTAATTTATTGAACAGAAAGCAGGGCCTCAATTTTCTAACAAATAAGTTGCTGAAATGATCATATACCTCAATAAAGTTGATAAAAATACAAAACTATAAAGACCTTAAGTCCATAACAAAAAATTAATCATCAATTGGCTCCATTAAAAAAAAAAATTGAACAATTCTAAAAGCAGTTGGGTCAAAAAAAAAAAAAAGGCAATCGAGTCAAAGCACGAACAATGAAGGCCAACTTTTAAGCGCATCTAGGTGGGGTCTTGAGGCGTTGAAGAGGAGAAAAATGCGGTCAATTGCTCGCATCGATGCACATGAGCAAAGCAGACAAAGGGAATTATTTAGGCCCTATTTGGTACATATTAAAATCAAATTTTAACCACATCTTTCATGAGTCCCAAGACTTTTCAACCACACATTTCAAAAACTTCTATTACCTAAAAATCTAATTTTAATCTCCACCAAACACCCTCTTAGTAAAAATGACGAACCTAAATCTTGGATGAAGAATGATATTGGAGGCTAGAGAGCATTTACATCATTTTACGCTAGAGAGCAAAAGACAGTGTTTCATGGTTGGATTTGTTTTGGAATACATTTTGTCTGAAGTAGTGAGTTCTTAACTGGATTATGGTTGGCTTCATATATATATTTCCTGCAAGGCTGTAACTATGTTTATTTAGCAAAATTATTAACTTATCAGTGGCAAATTAGGGCGTTTCTAATCTTTTTCCTTTCGCATATTACTATCGTTTTTCTCTCAGTATTACATATTGAAAGGGGAAGTGTATTTACATGTCTCTCTTGGTTTCTTATTTTTCATGCACAAGTCTCTTTTGTTCTCTCAGCTACCAGCCAATACTGCGCTTAATTTTTGGCTTGAAAACATACTGAATTTAAGTCTCTAAATTTGTAGCTTGTGCCTCCAATTTTCCAAGATATGCTTCGGATTACGGCTTGTTTGTGCCAAATGGGAGTTATGCTATAGCAGCTAGTCATTGTGTGCAGTGCAGTTGTGGGCCGGGGAGTCGCAGGTGATCAACCAACTTCCGATACATTTGCTTCTATTATTAAAAAGGGTTCATTGACATGACTTTTGCTTTTAGTCTTTTACTTTTGCTTTATGTAGAGAAACTTTTGAAGGAAACCATCTTAATTTTTGTTTGAAAACTAATTTTCAAAAGCACTTTCTATTCAAGAAGTGCTTTTAGAGCTTTTCTAACTACCAGAGGTATTTTAATAAAATTAGTCAAACGAGTCCAAAAGAAATTTTTGAGTTTCAAAAGCTGATTTTAGCCTTTCAAAAGCTATGCCAAATGGCCCTAAATCATGTTCCTGCAAAAGGGGTTCTAACTTGTAGTAAAATTCTATGCAGTTTGTACTGCATGCCGACTTCATTGGCAGTTTCTTGTTCGAGCATGCAATGCAAAAGGAGTAATCTAATGCTCGGAAATGTCACCTCACAGAGTACTAGTGCAGGTTGCAAAGTGACTTCTTGCAGTTATGATGGCTTTGTGAACGGAACCATCATCACCTCGTATGTGCCGAGCTAATATTTAGTTCACCCTCCCCGTGTTTATTTTGCGGATTTGCAAATTTTCTTGCTGTCGTTTACTTGAACTATTGTATTTTCTGTATGCAGGTTGTCCACATCTCTTCAACCTAGATGTCCAGGTAAATATGTCAACCAAGTGGCTCTATTTATGTACCCACCTACACCCCATAGAGCCTAAATATAAGAGTAATGTTATTCATAATAAAGATTGTTGTAGTTGTCCTACGTGACATACATGCAACCATTTTGTTATTTAAGACGAGGCAATAAAAAACTACCGCATTAATGCATTAAATAACAAGCTCTCACACATATGCTATATAGGATGACTACCGATATATAGTCCTCACCATGAATAGTATTTTTCTAAATATAATGCACATTTGTCCCATCGATCATGAATCGACCTATTATTGGGTCACCATGTAGATAAACGATTGTTTAAGAGCCATTTTTAGATTTATATAAACTAAGAGGCGGAATATCATCGGAGGGTGACACCGACCATGCAAATTTGTGGGATCTTGCTACATAGACATAATGACTTAAATTATTCACATGACACTCTACCATTTGTCGTTTAAAATACAGTCAACTTTTTCATCCAATCTTTTCATTCCACATCATTTTATGTATGTACAAGTAACATAATCCAAATATGTGTTTGCAGACCATGTGTATTTTATATTTCATTTTGCTTAATAAGGTTCTTGTGATTGGATTGAGGTTTAATCACTAACACCCCCAATTGTGTTACTAGATGATTTCCTTATTATTGAACATTTTAATTCCATATCAAAATGCTTAATCGCGTCTTTTCTTACATTCTTGATTGCCTTAACAGGACGACAACAATTTCCTCCCCTCGTGTCTCCACCTAAAGCACTTCCAGATTCATTATTCCCTCCGGCTTTAGCTCCAGCTCCAGCTCCTTCACCTTCGCCTTCTGAGTCACGAGGTTTTCCAAAGAAGCACTCCAACCAGAAGCCTTCGGTGTTACCTTCGTCCGGTTCAGTGCTGGGATTTCCACCCACAAATATACCAACCGGAAGTGCATCTGTTGAATCTTCTGGGACTGGCTCCTTAGTGAACCCTTTTTCTATTATTTCAACTACATTTCTTTTAGGTTCTGAATTCAAGTCTCTACTGTCACTTCCATTTTGAGAGTTTTGTAGTGGAATTCTGGACTTTGTTTTTCCTCCTTTTACGGGTCCACCATTTAAACTATATTATTTGAAAATGGTATTTAAATACGCTTATAGCTTATAATTTATTTATAAGTAGATTCACGCTCGTTAAATCTGTTACCTTTAATATTTATTTATAAGCAAATAGTTCTTTATGTTTTCATAATCTGTAAGTAGATTGTTTTGGTAGAATTGTAACTTTTAAGTAAGTGTCAAATAATTACATTGCGACATTTGAGTAATAAATAAAGATAACTACTTTTTGAAGCTCTTTTAATGAATTAGAATATATTTTGTAAAAAAGCAAAAGAAAATATTATTTTATTTTCCACTTTTTAAAAGAAATTCAAGTATATATTCAAAACATTACCTGTTTTTATAGTTGCAAATAGTACATTGATCCAGTTCAAAACATTACCTGTTTCTCGTCTCTCCATCTACAATAAAAGTAAATTCTCCTTGCTTTTTTATCAGTTCCCCTATTCCATGTGTATTTCGTTAGTTACATTTCACAAGTTTCGTGTCGGGAATAATACCATTTGAACAACTAATGATTTCCTCAACGGATATGTCTCTCTCAAGCTCATGAGCATCACTCGCAGGTGTTTCTGAATTTGTTAAAGATTCGTCATCGTTGGTTTTAGTAACATGATCGAGACACTTACCATTTTCTTGGCTAAAAGATTCTTTGACTGTCCCAATTTTGATGTCGGATGCATTGTTGGAGCAATCAGGTACACTGGCGCAAAATTCAACAGCAGCAGGTTCGTTGAGATCCTGGATTTCAACCTCTGAGGAAATGTGAACAGCAGCAGCAAGAACTTGAATTTTGACCTCTGAGGAAACGGGGACATCAGGTGCAGCTACACCACCAATATCATCGTTATGCTCTTCTTGCATATTTTGATGCTCGGTTGGAGCTTCAGTCGATTCCTTATCTATAAAACGAGGATTGGATAATACCGGATAACATTAATAGTGAATGATAAACTAAATTCTTGTCCATTGTCCATTATATCATAATAGTCCTGCCCAATAATACATATCAAACATGTAATATATGTAAATATAAGCAAAATACCTGTAGTGGCCATTTGCACTTCAGGGAACTGATGCTTCAGTAGAGGCTTCTGTAACATATCAGTCCCCGGGAACACCACCATACTCATGGACCTCATTTCTCGTCTCTTCGATTCTTCTAAGGGCATGAAATGAAATTTTTTTGTCCATGTTTCGTTTAGTTCGGATATTGCGGGTATTACCATTTTCTCGACGTTAAGATCACGTAGAACCTGATGAGAAGTTTGAATGAAGCACAAAATTGCTGGAAACAACTGAAGGCCAGATGCAATCAAGAACTATTATTCAATTATCATTCCCAAAATAACACATCAGGAGAGCCAGAAAAAGTAGCCTGAGAACCCCCCACCAAGCCCCCAAAAAAGAAAAGAGAAATTGGGGTTGGTTACATAAATCGTTTCGCAACTCAATTGATTTAATACTAAACACAAAGGTTTAAAGTAACTTGATTCTTAACAAGCACAAATGACCATTTTAATAATGATATCCTGTCACTCATATGGACAGTCTCTTTAGATTACAAAAACATGTCCCAACAACCTAAGTTTTTCCCCTAATTTATCTTCAATCGTGATATCTCCACTCTTATCTTGTTCATTCTAGTAAGACAACATATCCATCACACGATCCTAGTTTCCACTCATTCATCTTATGAACATTTTGTCTTTAAACTAAAAATAGATTACAAAAAAAAAAACCCCCCCTCTTTTGCTATTAGTTATGGATAAGCCTATGATATGTTTCAATTACTTCTCCCAGCATCACAAACTAGGCAAAAAAACGTAGCAGCTTATTGAAGATTATGGTATCAAAGTAAAACCCCAAGACAAGTACCATAGTAAATCATGCATCAATCAAAATGTGTACAAAGAAATAAAAATATACCATTTGAATTGCAGTTAGAAGCCGTCTGCACAATCCTTGACGCCTGTATGTATAACGCGTTCCAATGAAGGGCATCTCTGCTAACTGACTTCCATGGATCCTATTTTTAGACATCATGAATTCCAATTGTTAGAATCGCTGTGTTTCAATTCATTTTTACCAACAACAAACATGTGTGCACAATAAGGAACCACATCACAGAATTGCCTCCTAACGGGAGCACAGAACAAGCAACTCAGAATAAAATTCTGGGCGAGTCAGTCATTAGCCAAAACATGAATAAAAAAACTCAATGTTTGACTGTATGTTCTGAAATTAATTTTCTGTAGACTTGAATAATGTTCAATCTCATAGATAGCTGTCCCCAAAATTACAAGTATTGGACAAATATTTTCAGCATTCAGAAACTAAAGCAAGATATTATTAAAGATTGTACTTTAGATAGATACTATTGGACAGATAAAACAATTCTCCAACTGATATGACCAGGGGTTAATAAACCTGGAAATCTTAACGAAATATTGAAATCCTCCTAGCCAGACATGTCTCCCACACAGTGCCCAGATGCTCGTGGCTTTTAATTTTGCCGTCTAAAGCTTTTGTATCTATTATATTAGCCCTTTTCATAGACTGGAAGAACTTCATATACTCAAATCTATTGTTCTATATCTTCATTCTAAATGGCTACAAGCAATTTTTCAGTGTTTGTTTGTCTTTATAATCTCATTTGACATAGTAGTTAGAACTTACAAGGTAATGACTTCTAGTATTATATACATAAAAAGCATGCAAGATCCTGTTAGGACTCTGCGGCATGAAAAACAGAATCGAAAATTATTGAAGAAGATGATTGTATTGCATAAGAACAATTACAGTAAAAGAACTCGGAAACCTCACTTCCACTCACTATTTGCCTGCCTCTAATTCCCTCTTCTACACTTATTTATAGAGCTATTTCTAACAGAATTCGGTTTCTTCCCTCCAACAGACCCACAGCTGCCTTCCTAACTGCTGCCAGCTCGACCACCCTGCTTCTTGGCCCTTCTAGAATAGGTATATTTGATGGGAGGTCTATCACTATCCCGGTTTCCAAAGACACCTTGTCCTCAAGGTGGAAGTCTGGAAAGTGTTGAAGAATTGATGCCACTGATTCCCACAAAGCCTCGAAGTCGGGCAGCCCTTTCCATTGAATCAGAACTTCAAGTCCCTGGCGTTGCCCTGCAGGTGCCTGGAGCACCCCCAAGAACCTTCTCTGGTTCCACATTCCATCCCAAATCAGTGTCCAGAAGTGGGGGCAGCTGTTGACATGTCACCTTCGTACCCAGTGCTTTCTTCAGCTGGGACACATGGAACACCAGATGTATTGCAGCTGTGGGGGGCAAGTCCAAGCGGTAAGCCACTGGTCCAATGCACTTCAAGATTCTAAAGGGACCAAAGTATCGAGGACCCAACTTTTCATTAGGTTTCCTTGCCAAAGAGCAAAGGCGATAAGGGCAGAGTTTAACATAAACCATTTCCCCTTCTTGGAATTGTACCTCTCTTCGATGTTGGTCAGCCATCAACTTCATCTTAGCCTGTGCTCGTTCGAGGTGTGATTTCAATTCTACCAAAATTGCATCTCTGTCCGAAAGTTGCTGTTCCACTGCTTGCTGAAACGGCTGTCTGTCATAGCGCAGTAACGGAGGAGGGTCGCTGCCATACACTGCCCAGAAAGGAGTGATGTTTGTCGAGGCTGAAAAGTGGAGTTGCACCAATATTCCGTCCACGAAAGCCATGTGGGCTTGTCGTATGTAAAGCACCTCAAGTATGTTTCGATGCAACGATTCACCACCTCAATCTGCCCATCCGTGTCAGGGTGGTATGCTGTGCTTCGGCGAAGAACAATCCCCTGCAAGCGAAACATCTCTGTCCAGAAATGGCTAAGAAAAACCTTATCGCGATCATATACTATTGAACGAGGAATGCCGTGAAGCTTCACCATTTCGCCGACAAACACTCCAGCCACTCCTACCGCCGTGAAAGTATGTTTGAGTGCTAAAAAATGGCCATATTTGCTCAGACGGTCCACCACCACCAATATAAAATCCATCGAAATATCCTCTCATATTTGCTGTAGAATGGGTAGGGGCTGTAACAACCCTGCTGGAGTAAGTGCAAGACTTTTATTTGTTTGGCACACCAGGCATTCCTCAGTAAATTTCTTGACATCCTTCTTCATTCCCATCCAATATAGATCCTCGGTGATGCGTTTGCAAGTCCTCAGGAATCTTGAATATCCCCAGTGTGCTGCTATGAAACTCATGAAGGAGCTTTGGAATGAGGGAATAAGATCGTGGTAATACCAGCCTTCCTTTGTACAGCAGCTGGTTGTGCTCTACTGAATAATTAGGGTGCATTCCTGAATCCTCGAGTATTTCCTTCTTGATTTAAGAAAGTTAGGGATCCTCCTTAACTTGCTTTTCCACTTCATGTACATCTGGAATTGTGGGAATGGTGATCACTGATAGTTCTACTGGCGATGCCAAGCGGGACAGCTCATCGACGGACTTATTTTCCCATCCAGGACGGTATTGAATCTCGAAATCGAAACTGAGAAGCTTAGTTAACCATTTCTGGAACTCCCATTGCACCACTCTCTGCTCTAGGGCCATTCCTCGAAAGAAGTTTTTATGGGATCCCTATCCACCAAAATTTTACTTCTGGTTCCGACGAACGAATAATCATTGAGTCCTTTTCTTTCCGAACAACACATACAAAGAGACCCAACAGTAG
>CAIGRH010254645.1:0-13468 GCA_903798295.1 Fraxinus nigra | reverse complement strand
CATATTTAAAAAAACATGTTTACTTACTTTCATTAGTTTAATTGATAATTTAAAAATTAGTATAAAAAATTACAAAATTTGTTTGTTATTCGATTAAAGTTGCAATTAATTTTAACTCGATTAAACATGTAGTTTTCATGGGTTCGACACTCTATTCACTACTATATTCCTTAATAACAATCTTGTTCACTTACGGAAAATCAAACAATAACCAACCATTACTATCCCTTCACAAAAGATATAATGACTAAATCCTTACCAAAAATATTGAAGATGCCACAACTCACTGGGTATGATGGGGAACAACCCCCATCAACCACCTCAATAAGTGTATGTCCTAGATGGAGCAATAATTCATTATGTGTAGGGGTTTTCCCTTACACTTGGGGACAAAGCCCAAAGTTGGTTTAATAAGCTATCTCAAAGGTCAATTAGAACCCGAAACAATGTGGGAATAGTCTTCTTAGCCAAAATTATGGAATCCAGAGCAAAAAAAATGCCCAAAAAATGCTCGGTGAGCATCAAACAGATGAAGTGAGTTCCTAAAGAGATAACTCAAAAAATTCAATAAGAAAATCATGGAGGCTGAAAAGATCTGTGATGTTGCAGCCCTTATGGTGATTATATATGTGTTAAGGCCAAAAGCAAGATTCCAGTGATCCATCTACAAAGAGGGATCAACAACCTATCATGAATTCTTAAACATAGTTGAAAAATATTAGTGCAGAAGAAGTTACTTCCGATCTTGAGGAAGAAAATGTGAAAATCAGAGACGTAGCTTGCCCAGAAGAGAAAAGTTCAAATACGAGACACATGCCAAAAGGGATAAAGGATCAACAAGAGATTGAGCAACCTCATCCTTATCCGAAAAGGTTCTAGAAATACCATCCTTGAATAGCTTCTTGGAGGGGGTTTTCATACAAGCAAAGGACATGGAGATCTTTCATAGACCTATTTCCCTAAGGCGGAACTCAATCAACCTCAATCATAGCAATAGTCGCTACCACATGTCGGTTGGTCACAACGTTGATAAATGTTGAGACATAAGAGAAGAAGTGTTGGCTTTAATCAGACGAAGCCAACTCAAGGAATTTTTTGCCAAGCCCAACAAAATGATAAGGATTCATCCTACATAGACAAATGTTCGATCGCCCCCACCATATAGACAAATGTTCCATCACCTCCACCATACCAACTATCAAGACTTAACTAGCCCATAATGGAAATTTGAATGTTGGTTATAATTGAAATCAATGTGTAGAATGGTCTCAAAGGGAGCATCAGATGTGAGTTAGGGAATAACAAGTTTAATAAAATCTTGAAATACGTCGATACTAGACCGACACAGTACTTAGGAATGGATTCAAATGGTTTATTTTTTCGAAAAAAGATTCTTACAAAATGTTGTAAGATCAGAGTAATGGCCTTGTCATAAAAATGCCGCTAGTCGGAATAAACATTCACTGAGCGATCGTAGGTGATGGAAGTTCTATTAACATATTGTATTTAAAGACTACGGAATAAATGAGAACTTTGGAACGATACATGTAGTTGTTGGGTTTATTAATTTGTCATGTAAGCCATATGTAATTAATTGTGTGTAAAACTATCTCAAAGTTGAGCCCAATTAAAGGGATCTAATAAAGAATTAAGTTATTGGGCTTACAACATATAAATAAAGTGTGTGTCGGATTATATGTATAGAGATTGAATCCATTAGGGTTGTATTTAACGATGTGCCAAAATACATATAGAAACTATAAATAGGGTTATGGTCTCAATTCATATGCAACTTCTCATTATTTGTGTCATTCCATCAATACAAGAATACAAGAGAAAGTATATCGAAGAGAAAGATCCAAAACCTACAATCAAGGATCAAGAAGAAGGATTGAAACAATTAAATTGAAGCACAAAACAATCAAGATTATGGAGTAGGAAGTCAAAATCAAGATCAAGAACTCCAGAGACAATAATCAAGATTCAAGATCCGTAATCAAAATCTGATATAAAGGGGCAATCAAATTTCAAATCCCGAAACTAAAACTTATTTCGGATTTCTAATTTTTAAAATCTGATATAAAGGCTATGTGTACGTAATTCATGCGGATATTCACCAACCCAAATGAAGGTCTATTTGTTCAAATTATTTGTATACTTGTGGTAATAAATATGTGACAATTATAAAGTTTTCTATTATGTGAACAATGAGTCTATACAAAGATAAACTTGATATTTGACCGGATTTATTGTCAACATTTGATTACTACACCAAGAGTACTACTTACAAGTTGATATTTCTGTCCAAAAACTAAATGTCAATGTTGTGCCGGGTCTCTTTTGATGGAGCTCACCATTATTTGAATTATTGATTGTCCAATATAGATTCCCATGTGAACATGTGAGTTAGGTTTTAAATTCTCTATTCTGTTAATTCATCAAGTTTTACAATATCTGCCAACATCATTTCAATTCTTGTGCTTGAACCAATGTTAAAAGGCTGGAAAGAGAATGATTGTATCGTTCATGGCAGCATGAATCTAGACCTTGCATTTAGGA
Organism: Fraxinus nigra; assembly: GCA_903798295.1. Classification (NCBI taxonomy): domain Eukaryota; kingdom Viridiplantae; phylum Streptophyta; class Magnoliopsida; order Lamiales; family Oleaceae; genus Fraxinus; species Fraxinus nigra. The sequence continues at coordinate 10,909 of CAIGRH010254645.1, read as the reverse complement.
GTGAACAACACATTATTCTTATGGATAAAAGTACCGCTGATAAAAATAGGACTCTGATAATTAGGATCATTAAAACCACACAAGTCTTATGATCATGAAATGTGAAATTCTAGAAATATTTAGGGACGCTATGTCCGTAACGTAACTACTGCCAAGAAATTTATTAAAGAAATTAAAAAATGCTTTCCAAGAGGAGATAAGTCTGAAACTAGTACGCTTATGGCAAACTTAATTTTCCTAAAGTATAAGGCTAAAGAAAATATATGGAATTACATCATGGAAATGTTTCATCTTACTTCAAAGTTTGAGTTGTTTGATGATTTGTTCGTGCATTTGGTTTTGATTTTTATTTTTGCACAATTTGACTAATTTAAGGTCAGTTACAACTATCAAAAGAAAAATTGGACTTTTAATGAGTTAATTCCATATTGTGTGCAAGAGAAAGAAATGATAAAGCAAGATAAAACTGATATTACTCACTTGGCACATTTCTCTAAGGACAAGTTATAAAGAATAAGAAAGCTACATCCGATTTGGTTCAATATAAACAGTAAAAGCTTGAAAATGATAAATTCAGATGTTACTCCTGTGAAAATTTGGAACACATAAAAAAGATTATACTAAATACAACAATTATTGTGTAAAGAAAAGTACACTTCTCATTTTGGTTTGTTTTGAGATTAATTTAGTTTTAATACCTAGAAATACTAGGTGAATAAATTTCGGTACCACTACTCACATAAGTGTGTCTATGCAAGGTTGCCTAAACTATCAAAGCCAAATAATATTGAAAGATTCATCTACGTGGGGCGATAGCAAATCAATTTAGGTTGAGACTATAAGGACTTTAGTTTATCATTAAAGACCGGTTATTATTTGGATTAAAAAAGACATTTGTGGTGTTGTTTTTTTAAGATTGAATTTGGTTTCTATTTTTACATTGGAAAAATTTATTACTCTTGTTTAATTGCAAATAGCCAGTTTGATCTTTTTCTTAATTCAAACATTGTGGGTACCAGTTCCTTATCCGGTTATGATAACATATATTTGCTTAATTTAGTTGTCTCTTATAAAGAAACGTTAAATGTGAATTTATGTAATATTAAACATAAATTAACCAATGAGGATTTTGTTTTGTTATGACACAAGCAATTAGGTAACATCTCTAAAAAGAGAATTGAAAATTTTATGTTAGAAATAATTCTTGATTCCCTTAATTTTTCAAACTTATGTGTTTATGTTAATTACATTAAGGGAAAACAAACAAATATAAGAAAATTAGGTGCCAATAAAATTTCGAACAACTTAGAACTAATTCATATGGATATAAGTAGGCTATTCCATTTGGCTTTTCGGAATGGTTAACAGTAATTTATGATATTTATAAACGAATTTTTCTCATTATGGCCACATATATCTCATCAATGAGAAATCTCAAACACTAGACATGTTCAAGACAAACAAGAATGAGGTTGAAAATCAACTCAGTAAAAGAATTTAACATGTAAGAGCTTACCATAGTGATGCATATTATGACAGATATAACGGATCAGGAGAATAACGTCCAGGGCTTTTGCTAAATTCCTAAATAAATGTGAAATCGTCACACAGTACACCATGTGAGGGTTCTCTGGAATGAATGGTGTTACTAAAAGACAAAACAAAACAATTAACGACGTGGTAAGGAGTATAATTAGTCATTTCACCTTACCAGATATTCGGTTTATTTCATAAATTAATTATTCAATTCAGTTCAACTCTAATTAAAGTTCATGGTAAATCTCATTAAAGAATAAAGTAGGACCAGTTGGAAATAGGCATGTTTGGATCACAATACATGTAATTTACATGATATACATCCAAACTTGATCTATATCATTTGATTGTGTTGATATATGTGACCATTGATGAATTTAGTTATGATACTTGTAACGAAAACCAATTTGATCCTATATTGATATAATCNTCAGTTTAGTGGGAGTTTGTATTTAGTTATTTTTTGTTTTAGACACATATTTTTATCCATAGATATTCAATTTATTTCAGTTCATTTCAATAATAAAGTATTCAGTTCAGTTTTCACTCTGATTAAAGTTTTTTTTAGTTTGATCTCATAAGGTATTAAAGAATAAAGTATGATCAGTTGGAAATAGACATGTTTGGATCACATTGCATGTAATTTTCATGCTACACATCCACATTTGATCTATATCATTTGATTGTATTGATGTACGTGGCCTTGAGGGTTAAATATGATACTTGTAACGAAGACCGCTTTGACCCTATATTGATATAATCAATGGACGAGATTGTTTGGAGATGTTCTTGGTTATGATAGCAAAATTTTTGACGTCATAAGGTTGTACATATTTATAAGGTAACATATGTGGCACAAGTAGGATATTGTTGGATTTATTAATTTGTCATGTGAGCCTACATATGTAATTAATTGTGTAAACTTATCTTAAAGTTGAGCCCAATTAAATTAATCTAATAAAGAATTAAATTATTGGGCTTAGGGCATCTAAATAAAGTGTGGGCTAGATTATATGTGTAGAGATCAGATCCATTAAGGTCGTATTTGACGATGGGCCAAATACATATAGAAACTATAAATACGGTTATAGTCACCAATTCATATGCATCTTCTCATTCTTTGTATCATCCCATCAACACAAGAATACAAGAGAAAAATCTAAAACCCACAATTAAGAATTACAATCAAGAATCAAGAAGAATGATTGAAATAATTAAATTGAAGAACGAGACAATCAAGATTATGGAGCAAGAAACCAAAATCAAGATCAAGAACTCAAGAGCCAATAATCAATATTCAAGATTCGGAATCAAAATTTGGTATTAAAGAATCATTCCAAAAGAATTAAGGTATTATTTGCATTGATAATGTTTTTAGTGATTTGACATAGAGGATCTTAGTAATTAAGAAATTGTGTTTTCTACTTTTATAAAGTTTAAAGATTCGTAAAGTTTCAATAGTAGTCCCACCCCCAAGCGATTGTAAGGCTTCACAAGTGATTTAATCAATGCAACGGGATGGATAACCCTTATGGTCGAGATGGGAGAGTTGCCATGTCAACAGAGAACAATTGCTGATTTCATGATTATTGATCTACCACCCAACTACAACACCATCATGAAATTTCAATTTACCGTTTTTGCATGAAATTTCCCACTACATGAGGTGTTGAAGTAGTCTGAGGTGATTGAGTTGGTGCCAAATCTTGCAATATTCACTTGCCCAAAGCATGTTAACTTGCTTCGAGAGATATATGTAGGCTAAACTAAAAAGGCCAGATTGAAGAAGTCAGCATCATTTGACCTATCTAAGATAGGAATAACAGAAAGGCATCGAAAAATGGTCGAAGATGACTACCTCTCCTTTGATGAAGTTGAGACCAACCATTACCCATATCAAAGCATTTTGTAGTCACCCTGCTTATCACACATGTCAATTTTCATAAAACCATGTTCTCTACAAGAAGTTTTCTTAACATATTGTATGTGTTTATGCTATATTGGATAAGGATATCACCCAACTTCATACAGCCATATTCAAGCCCATTCCTCGGATTAATGGCACGCTCATCACGTCTAAAAAAGGGATTTAGTTGTATCCAGAGTAGGCATCCATGAAGATGAGTAGCTGGTGCCCAGTAGTTGAGTCCACCAGCTGGTCTATCTTGGGGAGTGGGAAGCTGTCCTTCGAACAAGCTTGGTTCAAGTTTGAAAAGTCAATGCATACCCTCCACTTCCCGTTGTGTTTCTTCACCAGGACTGGGTTGGATACCCATTTTGGATACACAGATTCTCAGATGAAACCATTGTCAATCAGCTTTATTACTTCTTCTTTTAGAGCATCATACCTCTCCAGGTTGAGAGCCCTTCTTTTATGCCTGTGAGCCGTAGCTCCTGGTTCAATGTTCAAGTGATGGCAACTGACCTTGGGATCGATGCCAATCATGTCGCTGCGTTTCCAGGCAAACACATCCATGTTTCTGAGCAGGAAGTCTTTCAACCTCTTCTTCATTTCTAGGAGTAAATTGCTCCCCACCTGCAAGCAATTCGTTGTGTCCAACAGGTCAGCTAGAAAGATTTCCAATTCTTCCATTAGGGACATTTGAGGCTTACAGTTAATAATGCGAAGGTCCAGCTCATCCAACGACATCTTCAGCAGCCTTTCCTTGTTTAGGAGCTTGTGTTGCTCCAGATATGCCTTATTCCTCAGTAGCTTCGGCCATGAAGACGTCTTCCCCTTGTTCAGGAAGAGTCCCTTCTTCAGGGAGGTCGTCCATATCAACGTCAGCAAATATGACGTGTGTCCTTGGTTCTGCTTTCTTTAAGGAATTGGAGTAGCATTCCCTAGCTCCTCTTTGATCACCCCGAACTGTGGCAATGTCTTTCTCAGTTGGAGATTTCAAGCACATGTGATGAATTGAAGTAACTACCCATAGATCTTTCAAGGCAGGTCTTCTTAGCACACCATGGTAGGTAGATCAGTTATCAACTATGAGTAATTCCATGTAATGGCGTGTGATTAACGGTTCCATCCCCATCTCTATTGCTAGAGTGATTTTACCTCTTGGGATGATGTTGTCTCCCATGAATCCATACAAGGGGGAATTCATTGAGGTTAATTGATGGTCCACCTTCATTTTGTCGAAGGTAGTACCAAATATGATGTTGACTGAGTTTTCATTATCCACCAACATTCTTTTTAGGCCATGCGGGTCACGATTGCCCTTATTACTAAGGCATCACATTGTGGATAATGTACTCCAACTGTATCCTCTTGTGTAAAAGTGATTGGTGGAATCGCTCTTCCTTTCAGAGATTAGTTCACTATGTAACTTGTCATGGTTAGGTCGCTTGCCTCGCTGGCGCAGTTCTTTTGAGAATTTTTTGAATCTCTACCCACATGAAGGCCATCGATAATTCTGTCAATTTCTCGAATGGGCTCTTGTTCACTGTTTGGTGGGGGACCTCGCCTTTGCCTCTGACCTTCTTTGAGTCTCTCGGTGTCGTTTTCCCTTTCTCTTGGAGGGTTGTTTCGATTGGGTCGACGTTGTCCATTGTTTCGAAGTGGCTGAACCTGCCATTTGGAATGTTGTTTGAAAGACGTCTTGAAGCGTCCCGATAATTTTATGTCTGATGTCCATAGGACCGATGATAGGAGCAATATTGTGGTGCTTCGTTCCTATTTCTAGGTTCAGCACTTCGTCCCATGCCTCGCCCCCTTGGTGGGTGTCTCAGGCTGGGTTGACGCTGATGCATTCCAGCACTAGGATTGACTTTCTCATAGGCTAAGGCTTGTATCGCATTAAGTGTGGCTGCAGCTAGTTATTGTCCATGTTCATTGGGGCATGATTGTCCATCAAATAAAAAGTAAGACCTTTCCATCTTTGCATTTGCAAAGGTGGCAGGCCCTGGATTGCCTTGTTCCTGTGATCTTTTAATTCTTCATTAAGGATTTCTCATCTTATCATTTTTAACAAGGCGTCGTAAGTGGCAGGATTCTTGTTTTGTACATCTCTTCAGAAAAGAGAGTTCATGTCTAATCCTCCTTTGAGGGCAGTTAAGGCTTCCCCATCTGTGACTTGTACGCAGTACATCATCTCATCAATAAAGCGTAAAATGAAATTTTTCAAAGATTCACCTTGTTGCTGCCTCATATCCTGCAATCTTTGGATGGGTCTTTCCCCTTCTTCGCTGGTTGAGAAGCGTTTTAAGAAAGCTTTTTTGAACTTGGGACAACTTTGGATGCTCCCCTCTGGTAGCCTGGTATACCAAATTTCTGCTCATCCACATAAGGTCAAGTGGAAGGCTCTACACTTCATGTAAGTTTTGTAATTGTTCATATGCTTTGCGGGGTCGCATCTCCCATCATACTTTGGGATTTTAGGAAGTGTGAAGTGGTGTAGCATTGGAGCATCTTTTATAGCTTCAGAGAAAAGATAATGTTCCTCGTTATCATCTTGATCACAGGATCTTCGTGGTCCATCTGAATCATCATCTTCCCTTTAGAGAGCTTGGGGAGGTAACTAGGAGGTTCCTGCTTCATTCCTAACCTGGTCTCGTCTTTCGCACTTATTTTAGGGGGTCGGACCAGAGGCTCTTCATGGTACATGGGTCGGTCCTCATTTGGATGAGGTTCCTGTTGCATATTCCTAGGCATTGAATGAGGATTGGCATGCCTATTTCTAGGTACCTATGGTCCTATCCTATCAAAAACATTTTCAGACCTCTGGGGCATATCTTCTTGTTCGTGATTCAGAGGAAAATTGAACGGAACTTCAGGTGGTATTCCTGCAGCATAATTGGTCGATGAATCATCAACCACTCTCTCCCAAGGAGCTTCCATTCTGCCATAACGATGCCTAGCTTCTTGACTCTAGACCTCGTTTTTCCCTTGGTAAAATGCTGGAGCTTCGGTGAATACATCCTCGGAGGCGGTGTGCTGAGGAGCCCGATAGCTTCCTTACCCTTGCATGTTCATCATCATTTCTTGCATGGCTAGGTTCTGTTGAGTGATATTTCTCATGTTGGCAGCCATCATAGCCATTTCCCTAGTGAGTCTGGCTGGGGCAGCGCGCTAGGGTTCTCCTTCTTCAGGGTGTTTCCTCGTTCTCCTTGGGGCATTTTCGTCAGTAGAACTCATATCTCACACTCTTAATATGAAGCTTCATTTGCCAAACTTAGAAATGTAGCCTGGCCTTTTCTCCAAGCGTGCTTGTGGTTAAATGTAAGGCTTCACACAGATAACGTCAATCTGTCGACCCCAAAAAATGAACTCAATAGATATCAGACCCACTCTTGTCACGTCAAGTACGAATTCAGCGCATTTCTACCGGAATGGAATCGGTAGTTTAAATGGGATGGACGCGGGAGACACTTTCCGGCAAGAGACAAAGATGTTCGGACCTCAACGGTTTGATTACAATAATATTCGCACTGTCAACGAATACCCCATCGATTTCCCATATTAAATCTATTTTTCGTGGTGGAATATATGGAAGGATAGATATGATACATAATGATCACACGTTTATGTTGGAATCTTTATATATTTGCTATTACGTGTGTCGAAAAAATATGTAAAGAACTAAATATATAAAATCTTATAAAGAGTTAAACAAGATAAATATATTTCGTATTTTTCTCAACAGATACAGATGCCAACCCCTTTTTCATACAAAGAAAAGCTATTTATACCAATCTAACTGACATGAAAGCCGTTAGATCAAATCTACGTGGTAGCATCGTCGTACTCGAAACCTCACATCAACGTCTACTCCATACCATTAATGTTTGATAAAGAGTTAGCCGCCCTACTTAACGTAGCCTGACATGCTAACAGAGATTTATTACAAATATCACATCAATCACTTCGGATAGATTTTCAAATCCATAATGACGGGTAGCATCGGGTTCTGCTAGATCATGGTCAGCCTTTGTTGAAGAGCTTTTGGTGGTAGAGGGCTTTAGATATCTTTGTTGAGCTTCTGCATCGGACTTTGGGAGCTTCAGTGCTTTTGATATAAGGAGCCTCTGCGTTTACGTAGATGTGCTTCAAGTAGACCCTCCCATGTTAGGGCTGAAGGGATGTCGGTCAAACAGTACTTCGGCTCTTGAGGGAATCTCGGATAGCCATAACTTTAGTTGACTTCGACCTTGTAACCTTCTCTGAATACCTTCCAGCTAACTCTTCGTCAACTTAACTACTGGGTGTGCGCTGCCCACGTGGACATGTTGCTTACGTGGCAGCTCACATGGAGTACTGATTTGGAACCTCTAATTTTGAGGGGTAACACATAATAAATAACAATTGCGATATTATACTTACATCGTCGGCGAGCGAAGCTCCCGAAGTCACAACATCATGAAACCATTTATAGGTGTTAGTGATTGTCCTTTCAGTTATCCTATGGCTAGCTATGAAAAAGGAATAGAAAAATTGTAAAAAGAAGCATAGATGAATTAGCGTAGCATTCTTCACTAAAATCATAAAATACTTACCCGTGCATAATTTTTCATCACCCTGTCTCGAATGCCTTCCACTGGCATGGTTCATCCCTCGAAAGAGATTGGGATATGTCCCGTCTACGAACGTCCAATGTCCTCATCTCCGCCTCAATTGTGAAGGGATAAATGACGTATTGTGACGGTAATCTCAGTCTATTGCCGACCACCTTCTTAGCAATTCAATAGCACGCTTCTTACCCTCTATCACAACTAGCATCCTTTCCTCGTCCGCCACCCCCTTCGCCCTGGGGCTCGCCATCTCCTCCTTCATCGAGGCCATCCCTCCATCCCGAGAATATCATCTGCCTCAGGGATTCCACATCCTCTGCCCCGGGCACCGTCGCCTCTTCTGTCATTGGGGCCACCCCCTCCGCCTCAGGTACCGCCACCTCATTGGTCACCGAGGCCACCTTATCCATCCTCTTCTCCTCCGCTACCTCTCCTATCCCCATCGGGGCCACCCTATTCCCTTCCAGAAATAATGAAAATGATTCTAATGCGTTATCATATTTACAATGGTATGTGACCCCGATCTCCGTCACCCCGTCTATCACTCCCTCGTATGTCTGTTATATCGCATCGGAGTGCTACTACATCATCCTGAAGTTATGCTATATGGTCTCGTAGCACTGCAAAATCATGGCATAAACATGAACTTGTCGATCATTCCCCATCATAAAGTCCATACCTTTTCTTATAGTGCACCACCTCTGTGATAAATCTAGTTAGGCGGATATACAAATCATGAAAAGAATGAATCTAAACATGTGCAAGAGATCCATGGGAGAGATGTTTGGATGGAGGAGAATGAGATCTCATCAGCAGAGGTGATCCTATTGGCGGAGATGATTGTCAATCAACTGGACCACACTCTTACACAAATAACAACATTAAAAATTATTAACTTAATTAAAATAAGCTAACTCATACAAAATGGTAATTAATAAATTATATTTAATTCACATACTTAATCTCAATCCAAGATGAAATTGGACATCTAATGTGGAACGGCTAATTCACGAACATCTAGTCGTGTCGAGTATGCAGACAGCGTCAACTCAGTTAGGACTTCAAGCTGACAAATTGACAGTTCGACTAGCTAATGATCATGCGATGAAATTTTGAAACGATTTACAATATAAATCGTAAATGTGTAACACTCACCTGAAGGTTGTCGAAGAGGGCTAATAATTGTTTGTTAGATAGACTTCTGTATGATTGCCAATGATGCATCCGAGTATAGCATATCTCTCCTCGCCTAAAAAACATGGTACCTAGAGGGATCCACTCTCATATGCCTAGATTTGTAATATATACAATTATTATATATAAATTCAGTAAAAAATATATATATATTTTAAAGTTGATTACGTTAAACATTCACCTGCACTGCCGGGGGTAATCCATAAGTATCGTACTTACGCGTAGATCCCTTAGGTTTCGAGTGTGGTTTGGTGAAGTTATGTATGGTGTCCTCAAAACATCTCAGGCCCCACAAATAGTTGTTGAAGGTATCAATGTCGTCAACAACTTCCAAATGGAAAAAGTCGATCCCAGTCTTCTTGTGATGACACCTCAGCTTTGTTCTCAAGGATTTAGACTAGTCATAGCTTCCATATGTCCAACATCTGGTCGTACTCCCTATTTGCGTCGATCAACTACAATAGAAGCAACATCCATTGTCCTTGAAAATACATCTCGTGTAGCCTTTTGCTTCTTTGAGTACTGCCAGTAACTGTCTCGTCGCCTGTTATCCTCAATCCAGTTACGAGGGCAAACTCAAATATCGACATAGTAATGCATCAATAATCTTCCTAGAGTATTGTGTCTCTCTCAACTGATATAGGGGGTCACAGGAAGGGCTAACATAGAATATTTGTGTGCTGATCATCCACCAACCCCAATGCGATAGTAAAACTGTTAAAGTTATTGTCCCACGTACATTTTCTCGCCATATATCTTAAGTCCACAGTCAGATGGTACTCTATTATGCAAAAAAAAAACTCAAATATTTGAACTTTCAATATAAGATAATGGAATAAGCATAATTTAATTAAGTGAACTGAATGATACACAAAAATAAAAAAAAATAAAGAAAATCAAAAATTAAAAATTAAAAAGAATTTTAAATTTAAAAAATATTTATAATATGAAAAAAAAAAGAAATTTCAAAACTATTTCCAAAAAACATTATAATAACATATGAAATTATGAAAATTAAACAAAGAATATTAATATTATTTGATTAAAAATTGAAAAAATTAAATAAAAAAAAAGTATAAATGTTATATAATTCAAATTTTAAAAAAAATTAAAATTTTGTCATAAAAAGAAAAAAGAATTAAAAAGAATTTTAAATTAAAAAGAAAATGAAAAAAAACGCTCGGCCCAAATGCCCTATTATTAACAGTTGGAAGAAAAAATCTAAATCAAAAAAATAATAAATAATAAATTTTAAAACTATTTTCAAAAAATTATAATAAAAAAATTAAATAAAATTAAATTATGGAAATTAAATAAATAATACAAATATTATTTAATTAAAATCGACAAAATTAAATTAACAAAGAATATAAATATTATATAATTAAAAATAAATAAATTTTATCATAAAAAGAGAGGAATTAAAAATAATTTTAAATTGACAAAAAACCTTTAGGCCGATTGTTAGACAATCGGTCTAGCTGATTGTGATTTACAGTCATCTAATCCGACTGTTTCTCGATGGAAATGGCGAGAAATCTGGAAACAGTTAGATTTGGTCGACTGTGATTGACTTATGATGCAATCCAACACTTTAAAATATTTTAAGTTATTTACAAACAATGATTACCGATCATTATATAATATTGAGTTTTACGGAACCTCA
>CAIGRH010254644.1:0-10285 GCA_903798295.1 Fraxinus nigra | reverse complement strand
AATCATACGGGTCAAACCGAAACGAACTGCAACCCGTGACCCCCATGGGCTCGACCCGGATGGGTCAGTGGACGGGCCTACATTGTAGTCCAAAATTGTGGTCCGACCCGTAACCGGCCCAAAACCCACAGAGGGTGGGCTTTTTTTCACATGAGCCGTTATCAGGCTCACATGTTGGCGGGCCGACCCAGTCCGGACCACCCGAATTGACACATTTATGCATGTTAAAAAAACGGTTTAAATGTGTAATAAAGAGTGCAAAAAATAACAGTGATTTGCCATCCCTTGATTTGGTGAATTTGTTGAAACTTGAAAACATTGGAAAAGTTAAAATAGATATTTACGGACGCGGTCATCATGTGCATGTTTAAAAAAATGGTTTAATTATGAAACTAAGGGTGCGAAAGTGATTAGTGATTTGTCATCCCAATGGAGATTAAAACAGATATTTAGGTTTAGAAAGAAACTAAGTCGGCTGCAGCTGAAAGTAAGTCAGTTATCAGTTGAAACCAGTTTAGTGTAAAAACAAGGGTNTGTGTAATAAAGAGTGCAAAAAATAACAGTGATTTGCCATCCCTTGATTTGGTGAATTTGTTGAAACTTGAAAACATTGGAAAAGTTAAAATAGATATTTACGGACGCGGTCATCATGTGCATGTTTAAAAAAATGGTTTAATTATGAAACTAAGGGTGCGAAAGTGATTAGTGATTTGTCATCCCAATGGAGATTAAAACAGATATTTAGGTTTAGAAAGAAACTAAGTCGGCTGCAGCTGAAAGTAAGTCAGTTATCAGTTGAAACCAGTTTAGTGTGAAAACAAGGGTGCAAAAATGAACAGTAACTTTGCTATCCCCTATTTTAATAGAGTAGTGATATAATACCAAAAAATGGAGTTCGATATGGTGCTCGCGTGCAAAATTGAATATCGATTTAAATACCATTTTAAAAATATTTATTTTCAAACTTTTCTCATTACATTTTTAACAAAGAGGAATAAATAGCATTGAATATATTAAGAAAATTAAATAATATTCATTATATTATCTAGACGTCTCTTATAGAAGTATGAAATTTATCTTCTAATACTAATAACGATTTTCACATTACGACTAGAATATCAGTTATGGTCATTTTTCTCATTATTTGACACGCTCGTAATTTGTTGACCCCTTATAGAGAAAGATTCTTAGGGCGTGTTCGATAGAGATTAAAATCGGATTAAAATTGAAAAATTAGTCGTTATTGTTGACGAATGAGACCCAATAACGGCTATATTTTCAATTTTAATTGAATTTTAAGTCGTACCGAACATGCCCTTAACCTGGAGACAGAAATCGGGAATTGTCATATTGTATTTTTGGTGTTTTATATATAGGTTTAAATAACTAAAATAGAAGTAAAATGGTTATTCGATCCCTTTCAAGATTACGTATATAATATACTAAGTTGAGTTATATGGAATAGAATCGACAATAATTTTAGACACAAGAAAAGTACCAAAAAAATGTTTTAAAATGGTTGTCTAAATTTTATGTAACAGTACTTGCACGTGACATTTTTAAATTATCTAAAAATGAAGTTTAAAAATACAAGAAAAGACGCGCAAATTGACTTACATTTTGGGTCCATTAGTGAGTCAACTCAACTTGCAAATTAATTGGTAATCAAACACGGGCAATAAATTCAAATTTGGGGTCTGAGGCTCATTTCAGATAATTTACACGTTAATGTCATGTTAAAGGATCATTCTTTGATTATCTTTAAGTTATCGAACTTTATTTTGTAGTAAAATTTCTGATTTATCACCAATATGCATGAAGGGAGAAAGAAATTAATTCAATTTATGTGTAAAATATTTTATTATTTAAAATGAGTGCAAGAAATACATAATTTTAGTTTGAAGAGGAACAAAATGAACTTTCAATGGTTAGACAAGCATGCCCTGGAAAGCCTGATTATCAAAATGAGACCAAAGTCAAAAGTCTTCCAAGATAACAACCCCCCACAGGTTCATCTTGCACACTCGTTCTTCTGTCTCTGCAATAGGTTGGTATCATCAGACGGACCTTGAGGTAACTTCCAATGTTTATAGTTCTTCTTGAATTCAATCCTTTTGATTCCTGTGTCACAGCTTCAATCTGCCCATTTATCCAAATTGTGAGATATCTGGATTAAAAGATTTTTTTTTTTTTTTTTATTTGGTGCAATTACGATCGTATAGAAATTTATCAAATATAGTTTTTTTTTTCTTGATATCCCATCAAAAATTAAAATTTGCATTGTTATCTAATCCTGTTTGAAGGTGCAGGCGGTGTTTTATGTATATGCATCTTGAATATTGATTGCCAGGTGTGACTCACCGTGCCTTCATTGTTGTCTCCTCCTTGTTATATGGTGTCATTAATTTCTTAAATTTCTCGATCTTCTTTTTTTGGTTGTTAAAACATCTTAAATTTAAGGGAAATTATCATATTTGGAAGAGTGCTTAGTAACTTTTTCATTCTGCTGCTGCAGATAGACTTCTTCAATTGTATGCTGATAATATCTGCTTGAGTGAGAAGAAAGTACTTGATTAGATTCGTTGGACATTTTGATAATGGCAGAGCAGATGATGTGCCAGTTCTGTGCTGAGAAGCTTGTAGAATTCACAGTTGAACCAATTTTGCGTCAACTGAAGTACATATTTTGCTACAATAGTAACATTCAGAGATTGAGGGGTGAAGTGGAAAAACTGGAAAATAGGAGAAATGATGTGCAACTATCAGTTGATGCAGCGAAAAGAAATGCGCAAGTTATTGTGTCAGAGGTGGGTGCATGGCTGCAAAGGGTCGATGACGAGAAGAAAGTGGCATATGAAGTTTTAAATGGTAGCACAAATTCTCAAATGCGGTGCCTCTACCTTAATTGTCGAAATTTGAAGTCCCGTTACTCACTGAGCAGGAAAGCTGTGAAGAAGACTGCTGATATTGTTGAGCTAATAGCGGAAGGTGAATTTAGGGTTGGGCCAGTTGGCTACCCTGCACCACCAGTTCAGATGCCTTACCAAAACCTCCATGACTTTGAGGGTTTTGAAACAAGGATATCGATTAAGAACAAAATCATGGAAGCTTTGAAGGACAAAGATATCAGCATAATTGGGATATATGGCATGGCTGGAGTAGGTAAGACGACGATGGTGAATGAAATAGTTGCTCAAGTCAAAGTTGAAAAATTATTTGGCGAGGTTGCAATGGCACTTGTATCTCAGGATCAAGACTTGATAAACGTTCAGGAACAACTTGCCGAAATGCTCGGTTTGAAAATTGAAGAGAAAACAAATAAAATTGTGAGAGCTGGACGACTCCGTGAAAGACTTGCTGGAGATGATGATAAGAGCATTCTTGTAGTATTGGATGATGTCTGGAAAGAAATTGATTTGGTATCTATAGGAATTCCTTCAGTAGGTTATCGCAAGGGGTTGAAAATTTTGTTTACATCACGAAATTATTATGTGTGGAGTAAAATGGGCCCCCAAACAAAATTCGAAGTTAATGTTTTGACTGAAGGAGAAGGACATGAACTTTTCAAGCATGCTGCAGACATTTCTGATGATACATCTGATGTTGTGAAAGGCTTAGCAGAACAAATTGCAAATGAGTGTGGAGGCTTACCGCTTGCACTCGTGGCAATTGGCGAAACACTCAAAAATAGAGAGGAACATGCATGGAGGAATGCACTAGAAGAACTACGAAGTTCTAGAGTCACCAATGTCACAAATGAAAACAATTTGGTGTACTCAGCGATAGAGCTCAGTTACAAATATCTGCAGAGTGATGAAGCCAAGTTATTGCTTTTGCTATGCTCTCTGTTCGCAGAAGATCAAAGTATTTCAATTGAAAGATTGGTTATATATGCAAAGGGGCTGTTTAAAAATACCACGTCTTTATCAAAAACAAGAGATAAGGTAAAAACAATTGTGGATAAGCTGAAAAGTTGTTATTTGTTACTATCAGGTAAAGAGGAGGAGGACGTGAAATTGCATGATGTTGTAAGAGATGTTTGCTTATCAATTGCATCTAAAGGCGAACATGTATTTATGGTGAGACATGCTGGTTTAACAGAGTGGCCAGAACAAGACACCGATGAGTCGTACACTGCGATGTCACTGACATTTAATAAGCTGCATCAGTTTCCCAGTGGGTTAAAATGTGGGAACCTCAAGCTGTTACGAGTGCGATGCCAGAGGAGTTCGAGGAGACCAAACAGGACATCCACAGATTTTTTTGAAGATATGAAGGAACTCAGAATTCTTGATTTCATTGGGATGAGCATTCCAATTCCATCCTCAATTCAATTGTTGACCGGACTTCGAACTTTGTGCTTGGACAGCTGTGAAATAAATTTTGATCTATCAATGATTGGGAGTCTAAAGAAGTTGGAAATTCTCACCTTTTTTGATTCTTCTATTTATGTTGATTTTCCTAGCGAAATGGCACAACTTGGCAACCTAAGGTCACTGGATTTGAGGATTCAGAATGGCTCCCATACACTAGCACCTGGTATTTTATCGGGTATGAAGAAATTGGAAGAGTTGTACTTGGGAGATTACTTTCAAACGAGAGATGAAGAACAAATGCACATTATTGAAGAGGTAAGTTCATTGACTTCTCTTAACACTTTCCAAATTTCCACAGACGACTCTCAGTTTCTGATGCAATTATTACAAGTGCTGTGCCTTGAGAAGCTGGAAAGATTTCAAGTCATCAGAACTAAAGAAAAAGCACCCAATACTAAAGATTATCATGTCACAAGGAGTTTGCATCTCCTAGATGATATCGATGCAAGTATGCTTTTGAAACCTGGACTTAACTCATTAATGAGGAGAACTGACCATCTTTTTATTGAAGAGGCGAAGGTTTGGAAGAATCTTTCCAATGAGTTAGATGAACATGGTTTCATTAACTTGAAGATGCTGAAACTATTAAGTTGTGATTTTGAGTATCTTATTGATGCCACAATCTCCATTCCTACCAGCATGTTCGTTAAATTGGAACTTCTGGAATTGGAAGGTTTACATAATCTGATAGAGATATGCAGTGGACATGTCCCAATGAAACATTCGTTGGGGCATATCTCATCTTTCTCTAACCTTGTGACTCTTAAAATAGATGATTGTGATGCAATTAGAAACCTCTTTCGGGAGTCAGTTGCAAAATGCATGGGTAATCTCCAAATTCTATATATATCTCGGTGTGAGATGTTACAGGAAGTTGTTTCACCCGACACAGAACAAAATGAAGTTACGGATATGCTTGAGTTCCCAAAACTAAGAGAAATCATGCTTCGGAGTTTGAAAAGTTTTAAAAGCTTTAGATCTGAATCAAACAAGGTCGGTGCCATGCTCGCATTGTTCAACCAGGTATAGATTTTTACTAGTGTGTGTGCATTTGTTTCAAAGGAATGCAATTTTGAAGAGCAAGAAATTTGGTACGCATGTGGTCCACTTCTTTCAAAAACTAGTTTAAAAAGAGGAAAGCAGAAAATATTAGAACTGTCATTTATCACCATGGAATCTCTACAAACACTAATTAAGAAGAAATAAATATTAATTTCTATCTTTTATATACTTTTCTTTGATCTTAAAACTAACTCAACATTTGTAGCATCTTAAATACAAAAAAATAACTTCTCGATTTTTATTCTCTTATATTTTACTTTAAAACATTGAACCACTAGATTTAAAAAGCTCAACATAGTATCATAGAAGCAGAATCATAACAGAGCTATGAGATTCAGGTCTCGCCATCATCCAAAATGGTGTACATAGTGAACATTGCCTATACATTTGGGGACATGTTGAATTCAATTTATAAATGATATGTATGTGACTCTATCTAACAGCAAAATTTAAAAAGATCAAGTGGTTCAACACGTCTCCGTCCAAGAGGAAATTAAGAATGAAAAAAAAAATATTATGAATTCTAACCTGCATGAGAATTACTCATAAGAAAATTAGAAATCCCATTTCTTCATTTCTTATTAATTCATAGCTTAACTTTTATGAAGCATGGAGTCCTACTTTTCAGATAATTACGAACGAGTTTTCAATGACACTGATGATGTTTTTGGTCCAGAATTTAACCTTTCATAAGGAGTATTTCCTGTACATGAGAAAAACAACTGATGCTTTGATTAATATAGTTTGCAATTTAGCACATTATGTTATGAATCATCAGGTAGCTTATGTGAACCTGCTTTTTTCAATTATTTGATTTTAATGGCTTTCCTTAATTGTTTTAAGTCGACATTATATTCGACTTCATAAAAGACGGTAGTCCTACGACCACAGTCTTCTTATTGATTCCCCTCCAGAGCTATTGTATGTAACTAAAGTCATTCAGTAGCATTCATGGCTGACAGCATTAAGTAAATCTCACAGGTTATGTTCCCTAACATGAAGGTGTTAGAGATCGAGGAGTTGGATACAGTGAAGATAGTGGATGAGGAAATGCATATAAGATCTCTTATTAAACTAAGTGACGTGACTGTGAGATATTGTGATAATCTGTTGACCTTTGCACAATCTGATTCAATCAAACTATTACAAAATCTCGAAAGATTGCAAGTAGATACATGTAAAGCAGTGGAAGTATTGTTTGACATTGAAGGCCTAAAGGTTGATCAAAATGAGGCAGAAATTAGTATACTTGATCGGTTATATTCATTGAGGCTGAATTCTCTGCCTACATTATTGCATATTACGAGAATGGTTGCTAAACGAATTTGTGTCTTCCAGAATTTGACATCACTTGATATTTCAGAATGTGACAGTTTAAAGTACTTATTCTCACCTACAGTGGCCAAATCACTTGTGGCTCTGCAAAGTCTATGGGTGAATAAATGTGAAGCATTGGAAGGGATTATTGGAGGAGGAGAAGAGACTACGGAGTCTGAAATGCTTGAGTTCCCAAGACTGAATTATCTCACGCTGGTATTTGTAAGAAATTTCAAGAGCTTCAAATGTAAATCAAACTGTGTTGGTGTTCCTCAAACATTGTTCAACCAGGTATGTATACTTTCATATATGCATGAGCAATCGGCCATATTAATTTTTTTGAAAGATGCTTAGTCCTTTTGGATAGAATTCTGAAAAAAGTGAAATTTTATATAAGCAGCAGTACACCAAATTAAAGCCACTTTAGGAATGCAAACACTTACCATTTTACTTGAATCCATAATTTTTTTACTACATAAAACTGCTAATTATAGTGTATTCTCTAATGAAAACTAATTGTAGGAGAAATAAATATTAATTGTGACAGATATTAATTATAATATTGAATAAAAAAATTCTTTACATTTTAAAAAAAAAAATATTTCTTCATAATATTAAAGCTTTGTTAACAAAGTGAGCAGCAAAATTTAATATCTCTATTTTGTTTCTTATTATCTCCTATTAAATAAATTTAAGTTAGAGACAGAACCCGTTGGAGATGAAATTACCGTCTATTCTTTAGATACCAATTCCACGTGGGTTGGAAATCCTTCTATTTGTTTGTAGACTGCAATCCTTATAATGCATTAGAGATGTTCTAACAACAAAACATAATTGATAAGAGCATCTCAAAAAGATTATCTATTTACAAAGAGCGTCTTATATAGAATAGAAGGTATCTTTAAATTTAAATAGCGAAATTATTTACACTCCAATAATATTCATTTCCTATATTTTTAATTAAAGTTAATTCATAACACATTTCTTGTTGATACCATTAAGTCAATTTTTCACAGGTTACATTTCCAAACTTGAGCTACTTAGAAATTGATAAATTGGGTTGCAACGTAGAAGTATTGTACGAGGAGAGGCAAATAAGATCTCTTCATAAATTGAGACATATGTCGGTGGAGCTTCTGGATGATATCTCGGTGTTGTTTGACTTTGAAGGTCTAATTGTGGCTGAAGATCATGTGGAAAGTATACTTGGTGAATTAAATTCATTGAGAATGTTTAATCTACCTAAATTAGTGCACATTTCAAGGATGGTTCCTATAAGGATTCATGTCTTTCATAATTTGACATCTATTGATATTAAAGAATGTGGTAGCTTAAGGAACTTATTCTCACCTTCAATAGCCAATTCGCTTGTGGCTCTAGAAAGTCTATGGGTTTGCAAATGTGAAGCATTGGTAGAAATCATTGGAATAGAAGAAGGCACCTTAGCTGTTGAAATGGACACGAAAGGAATGGCAAGTAGAATCGTGTTCCCTAAATTGAGGAGTCTAGAACTTTTATCTCTCCGTAGGCTCAGAATGTTTTGCTCTCAAAACTATGAACTCGTGTTCCCTTCACTACGTAAATTGGTCATTGAAGATTGCCCCGCCATGTCAAGATTGTGTTCAGGACAGCTAAATGCACCAAAGCTCAAATATACTGTGGAGAATTTGTTTGATGATGCAGGTATGCATTTCTTCTCGATTCCCATCGTACGTCATCTATTATAATATATGTTGTTGTAATTGCTGGCACATTTGTATGAATAATTGGTAAATTAGTATGTTATGCTTTCAGGCTTATTACTTATTGCAGACAAAGTTGATTATACTTCTGATTCTTATGAGGATGCAGGTACTTCTTTTCTTATTCGCATTTATCATCATTCACTCTGAACTATAGTCTATAGTATGAATAATTAATTCTCAAATTAACAAGCTTTGTTTCTCAGATGCAGAAGACGAGGAGTGAATTGTAGTGGATAATTAAATTCATTTAGAATGGCATTCGAGCTGAATTAAAATCGAGAGACTGAGAAGTGCATCGGCCCACATGAAGTTATAGCTCTGATAGAATTCTTTCTTATCTATGAAGAATCTGTTTGAATATTACTCATTTCGTAACTGTTCAAATTCATATGTAATACGCATTCCTGCTCTTCGTTTTCAAAAATCTCAAAATATCGTCTTTGTCGAATTTTTTTTTCCTAACTTGCTAATGCTTCCGGTTCTTATATTTCATCGACAATATCACTATAGCTTTTCAATTTTTCCAATGGATTGTTAGAATGGATGTCTATATTCCCTATTATTTTCAAGCTTTCTATGGATTTTTTCATATTTTTTCGAGTCAAAGAGACGTGCATAAAATTCTAATGTAACTAGCTTGCAACGTAAAAAGAGAATTTAATTTTGAATAGTCAGATATTAGAACTTGAGTCAAAAGTAAAGGAAACAAGATATCATCGAAAGAAAGCTAATTACATGCTGCCCTCAAAATGCTCTGATGCGCTTCAACTCTAAAGGGAGAATTCTAAAAGAGACGATACTATCCAAGAAAGGAGACGATTTACTGTGCTGATTTTTTACTATCCAAGAAAGAAGACGATATCTTCTCTAAAAAATTGAGCTCAATCTACCAGCAGGAATGCATAATGAGGTAACAAGAAACTTACTGAAACAATAATAGTAAATTCATGAATTAAGCACACTAGCCATGTAGTTTTCTACAAAACAAGTTCTCTGTACATTAACTTAGAATTAATCAAACTTGCTAGAATAGAACATGGGCATTTCTCAGAAAATAGCTCCCCTTCAGCAAAAACTGGCCAGCCTTGTCTAAAAGAGATAAAACTAAGAATGGAAGTACAAATAAAAAAATAAAAAATGAACAAAAATTAGGTCAGTAGCACACATTTCAACCGAAGAAAGTACGTGGTAAGACAATTTTCATTTCCTTTCTATAAGAAATTCTATCCATGAGTCTTAAACCCAAGAAAAAGCACTGCACAACGAGGAATATGATAATCAAGCAATTTAGCTTCACAACTACAGTTCAACTCCACCAACACTAGTCTACATTGGACAAATGAGCCATTTTAATCTTCCAGGTGATCTTCTTCATAAATAGTAGACACAATTACCATTGTTAGAAACATTGCAACCTCTAAAATATCATACCAATTTTCTTGAAGTATACACTTAAAACAGAAAACCAAATTTTCCAGTGAAGACCAACAAATCAGATAAAAGATGATATGTGTATTTAAGTTGTAAACTAGGGACTAGCCACAAGTTCCACCAATTCAGCAGTAGTCTCAGTTTTGGAAAATTTACATAATCTGATGCTACACATTGAAGTTTCTCATTAACAACTAGTTGATTGAGAACAGATGAGGATTCTGTAATAACCTACTTAACATGCATGAATAAGGTCCAAATTACCACGACAAAGCCAAGCAAAATACATCTTTCGCTTCTGTTCCTTTCTTATGGTGATATAACGTTACACCTGAAATTAATGTGCAAAACAGA
>CAIGRH010254641.1:0-10477 GCA_903798295.1 Fraxinus nigra | reverse complement strand
GAAATAGGCATTTTACATCATTTCGAACTTTTATCTCTTTAATAAATTTTTATACATGGGAAACACAAAGAGCTAGGTTCGCACCTTCATCACTTTGCCTTCATTTAATCACAAGTTCAAAAAAGTTAAGCAACCAAACATTTGCATTATTCCATAACGCCAATTGAACTTGTCTGATTTCTTTCCATTCTCACACACTTCACAGTAAATCAAATAAAAACAATTAATAAAACAAAACATTGATCGAGCTCTTACATTCAAAGCATTTGATACATCTTGAAACACAGATTGGCCACCATTATTATATGAGTAACTTTATTTCACAATCATCCAATAATTAGAAAAAAGAAATTAAGAAAATTCGTGGAAGTATTAGATAATCAGGTTGAAAAAAGTAAATCTGATCCGAATCTGTTATTCAAATCAAGTAAACTTTCCCATTATTGGAAAAGGACAAAGGAGAAGTGGTTTTAGAATCTGGAACCCTAGAGGGAGAAATCTGAAGTGTAAGCATGCTAACAAAAACACACAGCAGCAACTAGTATTCTGATGATTTTCAAGTACTAAAGAAAAAAGTCATCACCTCTTCCATGTTCTTTCCATATCTATACCTGCTGTTCAATTTCTTCTCGTCAAAATTAATGGCGGCCTAACAGAACCCATTACATTTCAAAAAAAAAAAGTCCCAATTCATGTGAAATCTGACCCAACAAAACTTATATAGAACAGCAAGCAAATACGGCAAAGAATATAGCAAACAAAGAACCAGAGCCCGTAGAAAACCCGCCGATTTGGCAGAAGAAATTTCAATTATGATTTTGTGAGAGATGAAAGTATTAACCGAGAGGAAGAGAGGGGAGAAAGAGAGGATAAGTGTGAGAAATTCTCATTTCCCGTGTTTTGTGTTTTGGAGTGCTTTGCTTCAGTTTTTTACAAAACGAGGTTTCAGCCATTTTGTGTTTTTAGTGTTAATTTTTTTTTTCATTTTCAAAAACTCGTTTTCAAAAACAGAAAAGAGAACGCGTTTTCACTGTTTTGAAAAATCGAAAATAGAAAACGACTTGAAAACAGCAAAGAGAACAGGGCCTAAATGTCTTAATTTTATTCCTTTTTATTTCTCCTCTTGATTATTTAGTTGTTGTAAGTTTAGTTTTTCAAAGAACTATCTCGGTTATTCCTCGCACTTTTAGCATTTATCTGATATTTAATGTTGTAAAGTCTTCACTTTCCACATTGCTTATTTTTTGAAATTTTTTTTGGGTGTACAGCCTTCTGTTAGAAAGCAACATAATGCGGGATACAAACATAAGGTATTCTCACTTTAACTTCCACCTGCCCCCAACTTCGTATTATTTCTTGCTTGAAGGGTTATGTAAATCTTATTTATACATTTCCCTGTTAACTGAGCAGGCAAATGTGCGAACTTATTATCAACAATATGAGGCACAGTTGAACCAAAGTTTGATTGATCAAAAGGTCAAGGAGCATCTTGGGGCATTTAGGCCTCCTGTTGCTCCATACCCTCAGCTGAGACCTGGTCTACCAATTCTACCTACTCCAATGCCGATTCCAGGCGCTCAATTTCCAGGATTTAGGCCTCCAGTTTTGCCAAGGCCAATGCCTGGAGCTCCTGGTATGCGAAACGTTTTAATATGATCCCAGTCTTTTTCCCCTTAAATTTTACTTATTTTGTTGCTTATGCTC
Organism: Fraxinus nigra; assembly: GCA_903798295.1. Taxonomy (NCBI): domain Eukaryota; kingdom Viridiplantae; phylum Streptophyta; class Magnoliopsida; order Lamiales; family Oleaceae; genus Fraxinus; species Fraxinus nigra. The sequence continues at coordinate 8,773 of CAIGRH010254641.1, read as the reverse complement.
AACTCGTATTTGATTGAAGCATATGTCCCAGGAAATTGGCATTTGACAAGTTCTAGTCTTCTAGGTTATCTATCTTAGGATCAAGAATAGAAGAACGCTGCATGACCTGGGACTTAAATCAGTGTAGGGATTGTTGTATGCTTATCAACGGGTTTGGGGAGGGAATATCAGGTGCTAAAAAATGGAAGGTGTTAGCTAATAGGTTTCTCTGAGAGGATGTTTGGCTAAAGCTCAAAATGAAGTAAATGTTACTATGAAGTATCTTTTTATTTCCATTTATGTGTGGATACGGACATACAGTACTTTCCTCTTTAAAAAAGTTGCTTACCTCATTGTCAATATAAGTAACTTATTTTCAACTTTGACCCATAAAAACGTTATTTATTTAAGACGTGACTAAACTTTTCAAGCTTAGCCAAACATGCTCTTCATCTGGCAAATCTGAACGGTATTCTGCTTTTCTAGAACTTTGTGTTTACGTCTTCATTTCGCCAGGTTATATGGTTCCTCCATTGCCCCAGATGGCACCTCCACCTGGCGCTCCACTTGGCCAAGCAAATGGTTTTCAAATGCCTCCAAGTGCTCCTCCTCAGACTGTTTCTGGAAGTGCGGGAATGCCTACCAGTGGTGCCCCATCAATGTTTACACCCCAAATGTATCCAGGGAATGCCCCTGTACCAACAACTGGAGGCATTGATGGTTCTAATACGAATGCCCAAGCACCCGAGACTAATCAGTAGTTGGATACTTTGACATTCTTGGGCAGTGGCATCAATAGGAGATTGCTGGAAAATGACCGAAAAATTGTGCAATGAACTTAGTAGTCTCGTAAAGATTAATGGCCTTTTTTCCTTGTAGGACCGTAGACTGCAAATGCGCGCCTATTACTGAAATCATTATTTGAGAGGCTTTGGAACTGTTAAAGATGTACTGTGATCTGTAACCTTTGCAGTTGTTTCCTTGAAATGAATGGTCATTTTATGCACTTTTTGATGAAGGTGAACTTTTGAATCTAACTCGTGTGAAGGGATAAAATGGACAATTTTAATAATCAACAATTTTTTATTTCAATATGCACGAACAGTAGCGCATAGGTTTGAGGGAGAAAAAAACATCTTTTGCTTGTCTATTATAGGATACCAATCAAACTAGGAAAACACGATGATTGGTTCCACGTTAATGTCCATTAGAAATAGTTCTTTTTCTTTTGGAGAAAAATGAGTTTTGATATAGTGATTTTTGGGGAACGTGGTAGGAAAAAAATTTCAATTTACGAGCAAATTTTTTTATTATTAGAATGTGATTGAAAATGAGTTTCAAAAAAAAAATAGTTATTCAAGAATGGTACACAAACAAATATACTACAAGCATTATGAAGAATGGTAGACATGCATGCTTCCTTTTTTTTTCCCCTTGTTCCATTAATAGTAAACGATTTTTAGCCTCTCAATATAACTAACTTTTAGAGATCTACTTCCAAGCATTTTCAAATGGTATTCACGACAAAAATTGAACAATGAAACGGATACAAATAATTTATGCTACTAACTGCATCTTTATTAAGAATAAAACTTGGTTTCTTGGTACAAGCAACAAGGAAAAAAGAAAAGGGACAATGCTACATGTACACCATCTTTTTTACCTCATTTTTTACTTACACTCACAATAGGGTATGAGGGGCGGAGCCAGCCTGTGGGCTCCAAACCCCCTGGCCTATAACATTTTTTTTAAAGTAACATGCTAACTTTGAGCCCAAGAGTGAAGTCCAATCCAAAAAAAATTAAAAACATCTCCGGCAGCTCCATCCAACCTCCATTTCAATTCCATTCTAGGCTCCACACCGCCTCTGCGTCTCCTCCAGAATCCATTGACTCCGTCTCTGTCTCCGTGATTCGTGAAGTTTCGCAGAGACCGCAGCTGTTCCTGTAGTATTCAACTTCGAGTTTACCAGCTGCTTCGCCTCCGTGCTGGCGATTCTTCTTCTTCTTCCTTCGACAATCGGCATTCGACAGCACCGCAGCAGTAACTTTCTGTAAGTTTGTAACTGGCTATTTTTCTTTCTCTTTGATCTATATTTTGTGTATGAAGAAACCGGATGTTACTTGTTGGTAAATATGGTAATGGTCTTGAGAAGAGGGAGAGAGGAGAGAGAGTTGGGTTTCTCAAATATTTGGAGGATAATTTTTGACATGATTTGAATATGAAAGAACTTCATCAGAGAAATGTGCTATTATTATATCATTAGAATGTACTTTGATGAGGTTATATTATTCCTTGATATTATTGTGCTATTCCGCTGAAGATATTTTGCAGTTATGATTAATAAACACAAATTAAATGTGATTAACAAACCAAAATCGAAAATGGGTTGGTGTTATACCGAGCTAAAACATCGAGTACAAATATATGCTGCGAAATATTGAAAATGCAGGCTCGAGAATTGCTTCTTGAATGAAAATAGTTATAGATTATTCCTAGAGAGCTTCTTTTGTTACGCATATAAAGAGACATGATGTGTTTTGTTGAACATTTACATAATGAAATTATTGTACAACGATATCAAAGCATGAAAACTCGAAAGGACCAAGTGTAAGTTATAAACTATGTCATTTTTAGTATTGTCGTAATATTGTTTTATATTTTTATCATCATTAAATTCATGACCAAAAACTCAAAGTTCGGGGTCGACTAAATTGTGTCCATACTGAACTAATTTCGTAGCTCTGCCCCTGTATTAAGATTTATATGNTTCTTGAATGAAAATAGTTATAGATTATTCCTAGAGAGCTTCTTTTGTTACGCATATAAAGAGACATGATGTGTTTTGTTGAACATTTACATAATGAAATTATTGTACAACGATATCAAAGCATGAAAACTCGAAAGGACCAAGTGTAAGTTATAAACTATGTCATTTTTAGTATTGTCGTAATATTGTTTTATATTTTTATTATCATTAAACTCATAACAAAAAACTCGACGTTTAACATCGATAAATTGCGTCCACACTGAATTACATTCCTGACTCCGCCCTGGGCATGAGGACCACATATTTGACAGTTTTTTATTCACACGTGCCCCGTGCGCATGTGAGATAATGTACCATTTCCAATTCACCATTTTTGGTACAAATAGAATTATCCAAAAGAATAATGCCATTTATCTTCACGATAAATCATCGGTGATGTGACAACTCATTATCCATCACATTTCTCTCTCTAATATAAATTGAATTGTCAAATCTCATCATTCTACATCAGCCACATCATCGCTAATTTATCATTATGATGATAGATAACATTATTCAAGAAAAAAATTACAATTTTCTCAATAGAGTTTTACATCTGTTTTTTGAAATGAAACACACGAGTATGAATCTGCGGCGCTAGAAGAGCCCGATATCAGTTTAACAGCAAGAAGAGTTTGATATCAGTTAAATAACAGCCACAACACGATACTTTCGATGTTCTCCTGCATCATTGGTTTTAAACCAGATTTCTTTAGCCAACGGATAGTGGAAGACCAAAATCATTCACTGCGACTGAGATGCAGAAGACCAATAATATTCATCGATAGTAGAGATGATGACATACATTAGCTAAAAATGCTACTCGAAGTATTAGAAATGCACTCTTTACTCTTGGAACTTCCATCCCGAATTAAGACTGATTACAAATCCATGGGAATAAAGCAAATTAATAGAACAAAGTCTCAGATTTAACAGAAAGCATAGCAATAACCCTGACCGGAAGGAAAGTAGTGCTTTGGAATTGATTCAGACAATAACAGACCCACACGACTCATCAATCAGCATGCAAAATCTTAGCATAGAAGGTACACCACATCCTCTCAAAAGTTGATCGAGCATTCTTCCCCTAGACAGGTTTTAGGAGTCTAGAATCCAAGTACAGAAATAGAAAGTACAAGAAAGAGAATTTATGCAGAGTTATAACTCTTTGATTTAATCTTGATCCGCACAAGAAAGCTTGAGACTGCCGGATGTACCTGTTAAAACATAATTTTATGAAGGTAACGAGATGAGTGCAGAGATTCATTCAGCGCCTTTTGACATAGGGTCCTCCAAAAGAATAGCGGTTTGAGACTGTTGTGGGCATGGATTTGGTCTCGTCGCCGAGGAGGAGGTATCTCTGATTGTATTCAGGTGGTTCCAGGGAAGCATGTGTAGGAAGCAGTCTTTGATTGTATTCAGAAAGTTCACGAGGAGCATATGATGAATATGATCTTTCTCCATCAGGAATGATTCTTCCCAGATGAATTGCTGCACCACTCGTGGAGTTTGGATAATTTATAGGAGGATGTAATCTGGCGGGTGCTGTTTCTATCATTGGTGGCAGCGAAAGATATCGATTTACCAATGATGTGGTGCTTTCATTATAAGGATTATATGCCTCTTCAACACCTTGATTAGTTCTTATCATAGGAGACACCTCGGTCGGCATTTCACGGGGACCTCTTAGCCCATATGTGCGGTACTCTTTTTCACTGAGAAAAAAAGTATCAGGTCGACTGACTTCTCTCTGTTGTAAAGTTACACTGTTATTTGTAGAAGCAGGGTTCCTTTGAAACTGATCCTTCTCTTGTTCAAGATTTCTAGGCTCCTGCGCACGGCCAATGGTACCACCTACAGCAGTCGGCAAGAAATCACTTCCCTGTCGAAGACCATAATTTCTGTATTCCTGCTCTGTAAGAAAAAGCGGACCCTGTGAACGAACATCAGCGGAAGGGACATGGTGCTCAGAGAATTTCTTCTCTTTATCGAACTGGATAATGTCTTCTCTTGGTTTCATACTGCCATGATGTTTGAATTTCCCCTCAGCGTGCAAAATTGCTGTTGGCAAGATGTTCGGTGCAGGAGCAGGAACGGACACAAATTCCGAACCACGAACCAAAGATTTACCGTTTGAATGCAACTTTGGGGTCGGCTGGAATAAGCTTGACAGGTGCTTTACCTGAAGGAAGAGAAACAGCGGTTGGGAATATTTTTAGTATAACTTCGACAAATACACATTCTGAAAATATAAAACTACTGATGAATGAAAAGAAAAGGTTATCTTCTTACTTGGGAAGAAGTTAACTCTGTCTTGAACTTGTGTGTCCTTTCATCATAATTTTCTTTGATTGCTTTCTTAAATATATTCTCAGGTAAAGGAAGGCAGTCCCTGTGAACAGTGAAGCGGACCTGTAGAATGACAAACTATCATTATAAAAATATCCTCTAATTAAATGGATATAAAACAAAGTTGAGGCATCTAGAGATAGCAACCTGAGCAGGGAAGGCTCCCCCAAATGCAGTCGGTTCAAGTTTCATGCCACCAGAAGAAGATGCTTCATAGATTCCATACAGGAGCTTGAGATCGAAATCATAGAGGAAAAGCTTAAGACCAGGCTTGATGCCCATTACAAACTCTCTCCGGCTTGCTGAGATACCCATCACATGGTAATGGAAACAATCTGGTTTGGTTTTGGTATTGCACATAAAAATCAGTCCACCAAGATTTTTCCCGGACTTTTCATCTTCATTTTTCTCATTTAAAACTCCCCTTCTCTCTTTTCCATGAGGTGAACTTGCATCATTTGTACCTTCTTTTTTATTACTATTACTTTCATCTACTCCTTCATTTTTTCTCTTCCTTTTATTGCCTTTTATGGCTTGAACTTCTGAAATGGTTTTTGCCTCTTTGCCTGGTGCAGAATTCTGAATTGAAGATTTGCCTGCAATCTCAGGATCGGAATCAAGACCCCTGGGAGGCTTCTCATCAGAAACTCCTGCTGCTGAAGCAGATCCCACAGCAATTCCACCTTTTCTCTTGTTTTCCACTGGTTTTTTGTTAGACACTATTTGTTTAGATTTCGTGGCTTTGCTACCTTTTTTCTTGTTATCCAGCATTTTCTTGTTCGAAAACACCTCTCTAGAAGTAGATTCAGTGGCAACATGAACTTTTTTCCTCTGTCTTGTGCGTGCCATATCCTTTTCTGCTAACCAAGCCTCTTCTCAAAGTCAGATAAAATAGTGCAAATACCTCACAAGTGACAATTGTATGCATTTGGAACATGAATTCAATTCTAAATCACAAAGAGCATTCTTACATTAAGCAACAGCAATATAGAAGTCAAAAAAAGCTAAGAATTCCAAGAAAATACCCAGCAGAATACATAGAGGGGAAATGAAAGCCTTTTGCAGTTAAATAAAATGCTACTTTTTCGTCGAGTATTACCAGGCATCCAATTGTTTCAGAAGACTAAAAGTTGAATCATTTTTTTCTAGTCCAGCCATCTGGAAATGAGAACAATTGCCGAGCGTTTGAAACACCAGCAAGACAATAATTTTACACTTATCAAAAAATGTCTCAAAGTATTAGAAATCAAATGTACGGGCCTGTTTGAGCCTCATTTTTTGTGTAGAATGAATTTTGGAATAATAGATTGATGGATAATGCATGGTTAAAAATGAAAGAAAAGTTTTTGCGATGTGTGTGATATTATTTTATGAACAATGTGTGGTTGAAAATAAGGGAGAGATATATTTTGAAAAAAATGGGGATGAAGGGCATAATATAATTTTCTGGTACATCGTGACAGCGAGATACATTTCATTTTCCCCTTTTCTTTCCAAATTGGTTTAATTCAAGGCCTCTCCATAACTTCCCTTGTGCATTCAGATATGGTAGCTAGGGTTTACATCTGATTTTTATAGCCTTCAGTTCATATTCAATCGACAGATAGCAGAAACGGAATTCCCATATACGAATTTTCCACTCCCATTATCTTCTTTTTGCAGCAAGGAATCACAAGCAAATGAAAAAAACGGCCAAATTCGTACTCGGGGAAAAAACTTTACTCTTCTTCATATAGTCTGTACAACTAATTCAAAAACCAAATTTCCACTCCTTCCCAAAATTAAGTACTACCAAAAGTTAGACGAAAAACCACAGACGAAACTGAAACAACTAGAGAAAAATTGCAGCAAAGACAACATAAAAATCACAGAAAACTATTATTCAGCCCCAAATAACCATTAATAGCAAATAAAAAAAATCACATAATTAAGTAAAAGTTGTACAAATGACCTCGAATTGATGCTTGGTGAAGTCGATCGAAAGAGAAATTTGATATTAACGAGAAATATTTGGTGCAGATTTCGGCAAATTGATTTCGGCGAAAGAAGGACGACGACGTTTATGTGCGGACTGGGATGAGAAGTGTGAAGTTATATTGTGCCCAAATCAAAAAACAATAGGCCATTCTTTGGCCTCCATTTTAATTAAATTTTGGAAAAAATATATTTTGAAATATTAATTTTTTAAAAATGTGTAGTTAAAAAAGTAGGAAAAAATTTAAATTTATATATAATATTATTTTATTGAAAAAATGTATGATAAAAAGAAAGTGAAAAATGAATTATAATTTTAATGAAGTCCAAATAAAGGATAAATAAGGTGTAAATGAAGGAAAATGTTTATTTTTGTACTCTCAATTCACACAAATATATTGCATGTGAAGTTTTTTACCCTAAGGCGTTATCGAGCTAAACATGTCAAATCATAATCGAAACTATAACAGATAACAACGAATCAAACGATGTACACGAAAAAGAGAGTTAAACTTGCCAAATCAAATTCATAATATGTCATGTCGATCAAATCAATGACGTACTAAAAAATTAATTTCAAGTCTTAAGCATATATCAAGAACATATTTAACAAAATAATGTTATAATTGACCATTTAAACGGTTAATTTAAAATATCGGTTGGTGAAATAATTTTATGTCCCTGTTTGAGTTCCATTTTTTCAAAACTCATTTTTAATCACATTCTTCCATAAAATAATTTTGCTTGTAAACAAAAAAAATTTCCTTATTTTTTAACGACATATTCTCTAACAAAATACTATTCTAAAATACATTTTGATCAAAAATGGGGCATAATATATGTAATTTATAAAAGTAACTCAAATTTGCTTTTAAGTTTTAAGCTACCCCAAACGTTTTTTACTCTATTGCCAAACATGACCTTACACCCTTCCTAAGAAAAGAAGAAAATGCCATTGAGATAAATTTTGACTTCCATCTCTGCAACTCAATCCAAGTCCTCTCTCTCTCTCTCTCTGCAGTCGAAGTGGTCATGGCATAATCTCAAGAGTTCTAGTGTGAGTTTCTTCCTTTGATCTATTTTCACTTCTTTTTCTGAATCTGAATCGCTGTATGCGTATTTTAACCTGTAAAAATTAATAATGGATTTTTTCCTTTTTATATTAGTTAAATTTTTTTCTGCCAATTACCGAACAATCAGACTATAAATTTGATGTTTAGCGCGCTTATTTTGCTTTTTCTGTTTTAAATTTTTATATAGCTGCTGCAAATGCTCGGCTACATGTAATTCTGGATGGAGAGTTGTTGTAAAGGAAAAAAAAAAGCTTTTCTGACTTTGAAATATGCACAAAGTTTTCACCTTTATCATATTTATTATTGTAGATATTAAGATGATTAAAATAACTTCGTAAGGAAATATTTTTCGAGGAATTCTTAATTGTTGTTAGGTGTATAGAAAGTGCGGGTATAGTTGAAATATCAAAAATTAAAATTAAAAAATTAATGATTTTAAACTACATGACTATAGATGTTGCCGAATTCTGGAGCTTAGAATCAGTTGTGTAAATCTCGAAGCCATTTGGTAAGGTTATGGAGGCAAAAGGGGCTGTTTGCATATAGATATGCTGGAGCGAAATACGGTGTGTTGGAGGGGGGTTGGTGC
>CAIGRH010254605.1:0-11755 GCA_903798295.1 Fraxinus nigra | reverse complement strand
CTGCCTCTTTTAGATGTGTATTGAAATAGGTGGCTTAAAACTGTTCTACCATTCATTCGACCTGTTGCTCTTTACGATATCATTAAACAATTTTGTCAGCCATAAGTATCCACATTACACATACAGTTCCATACTTCAATATTCCATTGTTCCCATCTTCATCCTTTCTACAGCCTCCTATACTTTCGAACCCCTAATTCTTCTAATATAGTTGATATTCGATGTAGGTTATTGTGTCTACTTTGCCTCAAAAGCTATAGCTCATGGTACAGTTTCAAGCCACTCTATATCATTGATAATCAATCCTGAGAATCCATTCCAAGCCAGTCCATCAGGTCCACCCCCATTTTAAACATGCTCCTGCATTATCCACCCCACTCCATGGGAATGCTCCAACATCAACTCGAACACGGGACTTCCAACTCTGATACTGATTGATGTAGGGTATTGCATGCCACCACTTTGCCCGAAAGCTATAGCTCATGTCGCAAATGCAATCCACCCTATATCACCCAAAATTAAGTCTGAGAATCCATCCCAAGCCTATTCCTTCGGCACACCCTCGTTTCATGCATGCTCCTACAATAATATTCTTATCTATAATGGAGTTTGACTAAACTCCACTCCACCTTATGCCTTTCATTACATAAAATGGTTTCTCCATTTTCTTGGATGTCGTCATTGTCGTTGCAGAGTACAGAAAGCCATGAATCTGAAAGGGATTAGGGAAGGAGAAAGGGTTTTGTTGGACTATGGCCCTTGAAAAAAAAAAATTTGGGTTTTTGAGCTTTTTTTTTAAAAAAAAAATAAAAATAAAAATTATCCACTGGTCTTTAGTTTTGGGCTCTTCTTTTTTTATAAAAAAAAGAAAAAAAAAATTATCCACTAGCCTTTAGTTTTGGGTGAGCCTTAATACGTGCGGGAAACAAAAAATATCTTGGGTGGGGGATAAAATGGGCTTTTGTAATTGGGTAATTTAGGAGTGATGTGTTTTTTAATATATATCAATTTTACTTTAATATTTCCGTACTTGTGAGACTAAAAATATTTCGATGTAATTAATGAATATTTTATTAACATGTCTTATGTGGTGTAATTTGCACTTGTAGATAGGTTTTTTAAGTGTTTATAAACAGGCATGTAAAATCATTTCATTGGACCATTTATAAACTGGCCGCCAAATTAATTGATCTTATTATAAATTATAATATATAAAATGCAATCACATCTACAATAAATGAAAAGATTTTCTTTTAAATTTATGGGAGAAAATTGCCATTTATTATAAATAACAATATATAATTTGCCATTTAATTATTATTTAATTTTTTACATGTGAATTTTTGGGAAAAAATTGAAGTTTGAAAGATGTATCCGCGTACCCGTGTCCGAAATTTGGACTCTTTTTAATCATGTCCCTGCATCCTACATTTTAGAAAATAAAAGATCTGATACTTGAATACGCATTCGTACCCGAGTCGGAATGTCATAGCACTTGACTTGGTTTAATAATCTTCTTCCCTTCTCCTTTGTCAAGCTATCTTGTAAAAAGCTTCCTCCCATTCTTTATTCTAAGATAACTTTTCAAATTCTCAAATTTTCTCCACATGGGACTCATGGTTCACCTTCTGGTCTTCTCCAAGGCTAGCTAACTTACACTTTTCAAAAGTCTCCGCAATTTTATATTTTGATAAGTTTCTATATCATTCTTTTTTCTTCTTACCTGCCATCCGAACGTTCTCGTTCCATCACTTTGTTTCCTTATTAGTTCTACTCTAGGATCTTCTAATAAATCCTCCACTATGTTTAAAATGCAACTAGCGACCTCTACAATATGATATTTCTATTTGTTCATATCCCTATTTCTTTCCTTCAAAACCACATCATTAAATTTACCTTTTTCCCCCATAGATTCCCCATCTTGTTGACCCAAACGTATTTGGTATTGCTTCTATTTGGGATTTCTTTTCTTCCTTATATACCAAAGCTTCGATTCCATAATAATGTTGCCTTCTCTGCCACCCATTTGACCTCTTGTGTATTTGACTGTATATTCATAGATTATTTTGTACCAACATTTATTAGGGAATTAAATGGTACTTTGTACATTACTTTGCAAGATTCAAGGAACAAATTCGTAGCGTGAAGTTATAGCTATTATCTTCTCCTGATTCTTATCGTGTCCATTTTCTATGCACGTGCATATGCATGTCACTGTCATTGTACATATGAGTATATAAATGAATTGTGTATGCATGCATGTATGCCCATACATGCGTGTATCTGTAATCTGTGTCTTACATAGATAAGGACATCCATATACTTTTGTATACAATAATATTCTCCAAGTCATTTGATGTGGATTAGGATTTAAATGTTCAACTTGGTTATGTCTTCTTACCTTTTTTCTTCGCTCATAAAATTCAAGTATAATTTTCTATAAATGTAATGAGAACTGTATCACCAGTATGCGACTTCATTACAATAAGCTTCTGTTGATATTATTAACCCAAAAAAAAAACTACGTACGTTAACATACAAGGTTTTACAGGCAACATTCCAGAGGTATCCGCAACCTGAGAAGGAATATCAGTCATTTTCTCTTATCTATGGCAAAGGTTCCTTAGATGTGGTATGTAAAGCTCTACTCATTCTTTTACTTTGGTTCAAGACAAGAAGTGAAAGGCAGTTTATAACACAGCAAAAATAAATAAATAAATTACTATGTTGGAGTATTGCTTCACACATTGACAGCATGGAGTTGAAAAGAAAAGAAGAATTAGCTCAAAGAAGATAGGAGTTAGTTATCCTAGTTGAATTAGTTAGCTTCGGTTACTTCAGTTGAGATAGTTAAAAATTGTTATTCCAATTTGGTTAAATGNGCAAAGGTTCCTTAGATGTGGTATGTAAAGCTCTACTCATTCTTTTACTTTGGTTCAAGACAAGAAGTGAAAGGCAGTTTATAACACAGCAAAAATAAATAAATAAATTACTATGTTGGAGTATTGCTTCACACATTGACAGCATGGAGTTGAAAAGAAAAGAAGAATTAGCTCAAAGAAGATAGGAGTTAGTTATCCTAGTTGAATTAGTTAGCTTCGGTTACTTCAGTTGAGATAGTTAAAAATTGTTATTCCAATTTGGTTAAATGCTAGTTATTGCAATTCAAATTTCTGTTAGCATGTAGTATAAAAAGGTAGTCCAATACTTGATGTAATTCGATTTTCAGATTCCCTCTATTTTTCAGTAAATAATAATTGATCTTCAAAGATCAGTTTTTGTAGTTCTTTGTCTTCCTCTTCTTCTATCCTTTGTCTTCGAGATGAGTTTGATAAATCAACATGGTATCAGAACTAAACCTTCATAACTAATGCTCTCCGCAAGATCAATCTCCTCTTAGTAAAATTCTGCTCCGGAATTTTTTTTTTGCAAGCTTCCTAAAATGAGTTCTGGGAATTCAGATATCAATCCCTCAGATGACTCTTCAAGTCCATATTATCTTCATCCAAGTGACAATCCTGGCACTTTATTAGTATCAGAAATTTTTAGTGGAGAAAATTATGTAGCCTGGAGTCGATCTATTAGCATCGCATTGACGGTCAAGAACAAGATCAAATTCATTGATGGTTCCATCACTTCTCCTCCTACTGATCAGATTATCGAACACACAGCTTGGTTACGTGCGAACAATCTGGTTCTATCATGGCTGATGAATTCTATTTCCAAGGAGATACGAAACAGCCTTCTATTTGTAACATCTGCCATGGATCTCTGGAATGAGCTCAAGAGAAGATATCTTAGGAGTGATGGACCAAGGGTCTTTCATCTAGAAAAGTCTTTGAGCTAATTCTTCTTTTCTTTTCAACTCCATGCTGTCAATGTGTGAAGCAATACTCCAACATACTAGTTTAGAAAATGTTTAGGAGATAAACATTATGTTGGACCCAGTCCAAAGTGCAGTACCTTTTTTTGAATGTTGATGAGATCTGCACTAGTATTGCCATGCAGCCGAGAATTTTCTTGAGAAGCTAAAAGTAACAATAATTAGTGCTAAAAGACAAAATTGTGAAAGTTGATTTGATTCTGTTAGACTAATGACTAATCTGTGATTAAAGTGAGAAAGCGCTACATAGTTTAACGAGAGTTTTTGCAAAGAAAAAAGAAGTCGATAAAGTGGCAAGAGAACTAAAATGCGATGCCAAGATTCTGAGCACCGGAGATGTGAACCCAAATTATTGGAAACACATCTTTCTAACTTGGTGTGCACATCAATTGTCCTGAATCTGCTGGAAAAATAATGGGGAAAAAACTTTTCACTAATATATCATCTCCTAATGGAATCTAGTAGAATTTTTTATACATAGTGGTAAACCAAATCGGTGCTAAAATAGAGTAATTACAAAAGGTTTCTCCCAGATGCTTTGATATTTGGCCTGTGTCTCTGGTCATTTCAACTTATTTTTTCCCTTATAAAAGACTAGATTTTTATCTGCTTGATCATTTTTCATCGAATAATATTGAGCTTGTAGATAAAACATGAAGTGGGATCTACTGTGGAGATTTTATAACTCATCGTTTACGAATGTGAAAAAATAAAATTAGTTAGCAAAGAATTGTAAATTGTTCACTTTGATAAAGAAAACATGCTAAGTGTAATCTGTGGAAGGCTTGAGATACACTTGTGCCATGCTTTTACTTGGTTTATTAACTCTGTTAGCAGGTTTAGTTGACATTAGTCCTGGCAAAACACTTTAGCTTGATGTTAACGATTGAACTACAACCTCAAATTGTTCGCTCCAAATCATCAGAATACATCCTCTACAACTTCAGTGTTAAACCAGAATAAACAAATGGCTGCTGCTGCACAATAGATTGATAATTGAACAAACATGAATGAATAGGAAAAAATAATCAGCAAATGATATTATTTTACTGAGTTGGAAATTAGCAAAGAAAAGAATAGGAGCCAAACTCTTTCTTAAATGCATCTGCTGATGCTGATTAATTTCAGCAGATATGCAAAGACAAGGATGAAGCAGAGATCTGGTTTGTTGCCCTGAAGGCACTGACTTCACAGGGTAACTTTCAAAAATGGAGAACTGGAATTCGAATTGATAGCACGTCGTCAGATAATTCAAGTACACTTACAGAAGGGAATTCTGAATCCATTTTGTCAATTAGCAGCTGTGATACAAAGAATGAGGTCTTATCTTTTCCTATTTATGGAACAGTTATAGCCTATTCACTTGCTCTTTTGGCTAGTGGTACTCTTTCTATTGGCCTGATCTCATAAAGGCTTGTGATATATAATTCTCTTTGTATGATTTTTGCAGGATAGACTACACCGTCAGATAGTTCCTATCTCATTTGAGAGACCCCCTCAAAAAAGACTTGGCAGAGTTTTTTCTGAATTTTTACTGTATAATGAAGCTGGTCAATGCTCTAGACAGAGAGACTTTGTCACCAGTTCTCATAGTCCACAACCACAAGAGAATGTAGGTGATCTTTACGAGAAGATATCCACAGATACTTCTTCAGTCAGTTTCTCCAGTGCCATAAGTATTTCATGTAGCGTGGAATCCTCTCTTGAAGATAATGTTACTTCTAGTGATATCTTCATTTGGGGAGAAGGAACTGAGGATGGATTGTTTGGTGGAGGTGTTCATAGAATTGGAGGATCAGTTTTTCCTAGAAAGGATGCCCTTTTGCCAAGCGTTCTGGAATCTACTTTGGTACTTGATGCTCAAAATATTGCTTGTGGCGATGAACACGCTGTGTTAATCACAAGACAAGGGGAAATTTTTAGCTGGGGAGTGGGCTCAGGGGGACGCCTAGGGCATGGAGTAGAAGCTGATGTGTCTACTCCAAAGCTAATCAACACTCTTAGTGGACTGAACATTGTATCAATAGCATGCGGAGAATATCATACTTGTGCTGTGACACTTTCTGGAGATCTATATACATGGGGGGATGGCATCCATAACTTTGGCCTTCTGGGGCATGGCACTGAAGTTAGTCACTGGACTCCAAAAAAAGTAAGGGGTCAGATGGAGGGTATCCATGTAACGTCCATATCTTGTGGACCTTGGCATTCGGCTGCTATTGCCTCAGGGGGTGAGTTGTTTACCTTTGGAGATGGAACTTTTGGTGCCCTAGGTCATGGAGATCGTTGTAGCACAAATGTTCCAATGGAAGTTGAAACTTTAAAAGGACTAAGGGTTATCAATGTATCTTGTGGATTTTGGCATACTGCTGCTATCATAGAGGTTCCTTATGAATCATCAAGTTCCAATGTCTCTTCAACTAGAAAGCTGTTCACCTGGGGAAATGGAGATAAAGGCCAGCTTGGACATGGAGACAAACTATCTAGACTTGTTCCATGCTGTGTTTCTGTGCCAACTGAAACAAACTTCTGTCAAGTAGCATGTGGACATAGCATCACTGTTGGTCTTACAACCTGTGGACAGATATACGCCATGGGGAGTGCTGATTGTGGTCAACTCGGGAGTCCAGGAAGTGCCAGTACATTACCCTTGCGTATCGAAGGTAAAATAAAAAGTAGCTTCATTGAAGAAATTTCATGTGGCTCTCATCATGTAGTTGCCCTGACCTCAAAATCTGAAGTTTTCACTTGGGGAAAAGGAAGAAATGGTCAGTTAGGGCATGGGGACAATGCTGACAGGAATACTCCTACTCTTGTAGAAGCTCTGAAAGACAAACTAGTGAAGAGAGTATTTTGTGGAAACAATTTCACGGCAGCAATTTGTCTTCACAAACGGATGTGTGTAGCTGATCGCTCAATTTGTTCTGGTTGCCACAATCCATTTAATTTCAGAAGGAAACGTCATAATTGCTACAACTGTGGGCTTGTGTTTTGTAGCACATGTAGCAATAAGAAATCGTTCAAGGCTTCTTTGGCTCCAAATAGAAAGAAACCATATCGTGTCTGTGAAGATTGTTTTCGAAAACTGAACAAGGGGTTGGATTTGAGCTCTCGACCTCCCAAGGCCAGTAGTGGAAATGTGTGTGGGGATCTTGGTAAAATGAAGGAGAAAGAGTCCTCCAAAGCTAAACCACGTGGCCTACTTTCTAGACTCTCATCATTTGATTCATTTAGACGGTCTGATAGTGGACTTTCTAAGAAGAACCAGAAGCTATACTCGAACAGTAATCATAATTCTCACTTTCACTCTAGAAGTTTTGAGTGGAACGGGTCTCATCCATCAAGTCCATCAACATCTATCTTTGACTACTGCGAGAAAATAAATGCTTCACTCTCAGGTTCAGCAAGGCATTCTATAGCATCTTCTCCTTTCTCTGCAAATTCAAGTCCATATCATTCTATTTCTCTTGCATCGTCATTTGCTAGTGTTCCTTCAGAAGAAGTTATTGATGATTCAAATCAAAAAAATGACAATCTCGCTGAAGAATTTTCAGTTCTGAGAGAGCAGGTAAATATATATGGCGACCAAAATTTTCCATCAGTTTCTCTGTATGTTCAATTAATGCTCTTCTACTTGTTCATTGCTTCATTATCTACGAAAATTGCCTGCATATTCTTGTCTGTGTGAAGAAACTGAAGAAATCATGACAAATTTCCCTTGCACCTCATTTCACCAGTTTCTGATAAATATCTTCCGTTCAATTCAAAGAGGTCTGATCCAGAATGTGAAATTATATCAAAACTGGAGACATTCGAGGACTCTGATTATTGTACATAAGATCACAAATTTGATTTTTTCCCCTTCTACTATCCTTGTAATTCATGGTCAGTGTCAAACCTGGAGTGGAGAAAACTAATAGCTAATACAGTCAATATTCGTAGGTACATATGTTGTTCTTTGTGTATTGACTCCTGACATGTCTTTGTTCAGTGCATTCTATACCTTTATGTGTAGTGACAAATCATCATTAATCTTGCTTTTTGTGCAGAAAAAGGCTTATTCTTTCTCCTGAGTAAGAAATATTTGAATATGTTTCTTTTTGTATAAACTGTATTTTGACCTCTAGGCTATCGAATATTAAGGGTGGCATTTCAAAAATCTTCAAACACTGCTAAATAAGTGCAATAGCTAACTACAGAACTCATTTTACAAAATCAAAACCATTAGAAGGATCTCTTTCCGCATAAATTAATGATTTTTCCTTTTACTTGAATTGGTAAAACAGGCTTAAATAATATCTATTGTTGGAAATGGCATGTAGGTGGAGGCTCTCAATTGTAGGTCTCAATTTCTAGCAGCTGAACTTGAAAGAACATCTGATCAATTAAAAGAGGCAATGGAATTTGTTCAGGACGAAGCAGAGAAAAATAATGCTGCAAAAGAAGTAATAAAGTGTCTCGTGAGACAGGTAAGTGAATTATTTTGGTTTTGAAGTGTCTTCTGAAAGTTAATTGTAGCCATTGAATAGCTAGAACTTTCTCTATATGTGTATGAATTCGTCCATTCATAGGTCAAACTACTTTTTATTATTCATACATACTTTATAAACTATGAATCCTAATGGTCTATACTGTAATTAGGTGGTCTCAGTTTCTAGAGTCATGGCAATATATGACTATCTTCGCAATATCTGAGTATTCATGTGCTTCTCATGTGCATTACAAATTAACCATGTATGATTAGAATATGTAGCCACTGGTGAGATGAGTGGACATACATAG
This sequence comes from Fraxinus nigra, assembly GCA_903798295.1. Classification (NCBI taxonomy): domain Eukaryota; kingdom Viridiplantae; phylum Streptophyta; class Magnoliopsida; order Lamiales; family Oleaceae; genus Fraxinus; species Fraxinus nigra. The sequence continues at coordinate 3,090 of CAIGRH010254605.1, read as the reverse complement.
AACACCTGAAATGATAGCAGAATCCCCAAGAAAGTGTTGAATGCAACTCTATATACCAGAGTTACTAGAAATCACTGAACCAGAGTGCGTTCATGTTGGTACAGTAAGGGTACTCCAAACCCCCTCATTGTGTCTAGATGGAGAGAGTTTTAATTAAGAAGAAAAGAATGCATTCATATTAGTATGGCCAGTTAGGATTTTGTTAAAATTGAATTTGGAATGCTTAGCTAGCAATCCTATTCTTATTGCTTTCTTAGTGTTGTGGTGAAGGTAAATCTGAGAAAGTCCGTCCTTAATGATGATTGATATCGATCCTTTTACGTGGTCGAAAACACTTTAGATTCTTGTAGAATTTAGTTTACCTCTTGGCAACCTTTTTCATTTTTTTCCACAGTACTGGTTCTGATCTCTGAGTATTGTTAATCTAGTAAAGAAATATTGACACTAAGCTTTGTGCTCTCTTTTTTCAGTTAAAAGACATGGCTGTACGGGTACCTCAGGGATCTTCCTGCCGAGCAACAGATTCATTTGCTGACAACATGTCCCATGTTCTGAGCACTGCTTCTACGTAGAGTCAATGGACCTTCTAGGTGTGCTTTCAACTGTAGATGTAAACTATAAACTGATTTATACCATAACACCCTAGATAGAAAGATTGTTTCATTTCTCAAACATTTATCTACAGAATATAAGACCAACTATATTGTTTCCTTTGCTTTTTACCGACACTTTTACATTTCTATTCTATTTCGGCAGCACTTTTAACTAGAAACTGAGAAACGAGCAGCCATGAAGGAGAGGAATATGAGAACTATCAAAAGGATGGAGAAAGTTTCGGTATCTCTATTATCATCTGTAAAACAAAGGCCAGTCCAGGTTTTGTAGTGTATGAGCATGTCTTCGTAGGAAATGGCGGAATTTGTTTCACCGTTACGATGAAGTTGGTATAAAACATTAATGCTCTGGTAAAATAGTATCCAGCGGAATAGGAACTGATAGGAGTGGAAGAGGGAATTTGTAAATGTTGCGTTTTTTGTATCACGAGTGTACGATATCGTAACAAGTAATAAAGTGGACCTTTGAGTCTGGATTATCGTTCCCACGAGGACTATACTTTAGTCTTAATTTAATTTTTTTAACTCCTATTTGATGAAAGTAAACAAAGATTTATGCATTGATGTGAATTTTTAATTCAAACAGTTTAACTTAATTAAAATGCACATAAAGATTGGTTGAGACTTCAAATAATGGATGAAAATTAGGGACGAACAATTCACCTATTGATCACCTTTAAGTCCGAATTTAAGATTCAAGAGCCTAATGTAGTGTTTGATCAAATTCTTCTATGATATTCAATTTACCTCTCTCGAGTTCTCATTGAACTTATTTAACTACTTCAATCTCATATCTCCATGCGAATCTACCTTAGTTAAACGAAATTTTAGTTCTAAGAATTCACGTGTGATCACAATATTTAATATAGATATCTCTACATGTTAAACTAAATTATCGAATTTTACTGCATGGTCTAAATCTCAAACTCACCTCTCGATTCATAAAAGATTCACAAAGTCATCAAATTAGTGATCAAGTAATTTAATGCATTAAACTAATAGTAAAATCAACGCATGAACTATAAAATACCAAAAATCTTGAATAAAAGATAAAGGTTTTCAAGCAGATTACATCGTTCACCCTAATTTAAAATTTAGCTACTCATAATAAATAAAGAAGAAAAACAAAGAGTTGATATTGAGTACATCACCGGGTTTGAATATAGATGTAGAAAAAGAAATAAAACTTGCACCAAGATCTTCTTCTTCTTCCAATCAATGTTTCAAATCTTGAATCCCTTGATGTTTTNCTCTCGATTCATAAAAGATTCACAAAGTCATCAAATTAGTGATCAAGTAATTTAATGCATTAAACTAATAGTAAAATCAACGCATGAACTATAAAATACCAAAAATCTTGAATAAAAGATAAAGGTTTTCAAGCAGATTACATCGTTCACCCTAATTTAAAATTTAGCTACTCATAATAAATAAAGAAGAAAAACAAAGAGTTGATATTGAGTACATCGCCGTATTTTGAATATAGATATAAAAAAAGAAATAAAGCTTGCACCAAGATCTTCTTCCAATCAATGTTTAAAAGCTTGAATCCCTTGAGTTTTCCTCCTTTGAATTGTGCTTTTAATCTCTAATTGTATATTTGTTTTCTCAATGTGTGGAACTCATCCAATTTTGTGCAATTCTTGTATTTATACTCCCCTATACGGCTTTTCAAAAATTGGAATTTTTCCTGGGCTTTTTGCGGCCTAAACAGCATAAACCTAAAATATGTGATGCGGCACCTAACCGCTATGATTGTAGCGCCTAGGTACCACGATAAAACTGGAGGCAGTGCCTGGGCGCTATGGTGGCAGCACCTGAGCACTGAGTTGCTGTTCACTCTATGTCTATTTCATTATTTTTGTTATAATTTTTTCTTCCGATATCCGATTAAAGTGATTCAAAATGTTTTGGAAATATAACTCAAAGGGCTACAACTTGAATAGAAATAGCTCTTTTCCAATTCAAACATTTACTATGCCAAACATGGGTCTCAATCTCCAACTAAAAATTTGGACATCATTGCGCGGTTGAAATTTGATTTGTTTTCACTTCTTTTGATCTTTAGTTGTATCCATTTCGCTCCTAGCATTCTTGAATCTTCTTCGTGAGTTTCGACACAACTTTTGATTATTTTCACTTTAGCCCCTTAACTTTAGATCTTGCCAGTTTTCGCTTCTTTCTTTTAATTTCACTTTCATTCATTGAGTTTCACCTAATAACACATTATATAATAAATTAGGTTACAATTCCATTAAAAAATTACGAAATGTTAATATTTTAGAACTCAAATAAGTGTATAAAATATACTTATCAAACACCCCCAAACTTAAACATTTGTTTGTCCTCAAACAAAATCATAACATACTTAACAAACACACAAACATGCAATGTTAATGACCTAATTGGTGGCCAGTCAAATCAAGTAAATCAACAAGGTTTTAGCTAGTTAACTTGACTTTTTATCTCAGGATTG
>CAIGRH010254589.1:0-17937 GCA_903798295.1 Fraxinus nigra | reverse complement strand
TCTTGGTCGGGGTATTACACCTATCAATTATTTCTTTATGACAATCCCTTACCACTTTCTATGCTTTTCGCATTTTGTAGGCTTCTTAATCTCTTGATTTTTATATAGCAATGTGGTTATGTCAAACCTAGCCCTGCCAGTGACAAAGTTCTTTTGCATCGACTCTTTATTGCCATGGAGAAGGTATTTTGTATATTTAACCACAAAGATGTAACACTTCATTCATATAGATAACAATATACNCTAATGATGGACTTCCAGAAAAGAAGGTGCACCTTGTTGGTATGAGTAGTATCTATCAAATCTCTTAAGCTTTCTTGGTCGGGGTATTACACCTATCAATTATTTCTTTATGACAATCCCTTACCACTTTCTATGCTTTTCGCATTTTGTAGGCTTCTTAATCTCTTGATTTTTATATAGCAATGTGGTTATGTCAAACCTAGCCCTGCCAGTGACAAAGTTCTTTTGCATCGACTCTTTATTGCCATGGAGAAGGTATTTTGTATATTTAACCACAAAGATGTAACACTTCATTCATATAGATAACAATATACTAACCAGTGTAGGAATACAATTGATGACTTGACATAGACATCTGATTTTACCCACACATTTTTTTGTTGATAAAATGAAACCATCTCCACAAATATATCATTGTATATACTATACCGAACCAAAGATCATAAATCCATAGTCCAACATATTTATCCAGAGGTTGTAAAAGTATCTATATGCCATTTCAAAAGTCATATAGGATCACCAAAATATAATACAGCTGAAGTCCACTAAATAACCCTACAGTTCGTCATCCATGTACATTATAATCCTGTAAGAGCTTCACAGCCAGCCATGCCTTTTATTAGATTCCATGCTTACCTACAATACAAGAACTACATAAGCTAATGCTTAGTAAGCAAAAATCATGCATGTCACGGGTATGAGTCATAATGGTATCTAATTCCATGCTATTACTTTAAACTTTATGCTGAGGATGTAATATGCTCAAATATTCGTCAAACTCAACTCGAAATAATTTCTTTGAAATAATTCATTGGGCCCGTGACCCACATATTCTACATAGGATAGAGCTCTACACAATATCAATATCAATAATCAAATGACTAATATGACATCAACATCAGTGAGTGGACCATCCTCTTGTGACCACTAGAGGCCCATCCCTTAACTGCCCCTATGGTCACCCAGAAATATCCCACCCAACAGCGCCCTAATCATAATATCACAAAGGCACAGTTGAGTTGTCCACCCTCCTGTGATCATCAAAGGCCCATCCCCTGTCTACCTTTGCAATCAACTAAGAAGTATCACCTGCGGTGCCTAAACATATCACATAAGCATGCCTCACATGCTTCGGTGCCCTAGTAGTGACCAATAAAATATTTTATAAGGAAAACTCAATTTTACAATCATGTTGTGCATGCTAGATTTTCAACCATGGATGCATGTCGTGCATGAAGATGAAAACGCCCATGAATGACATATTTAATCAAAAACCGATATCAATATATTCCGAAGCCACATACTCAATGAGATTCTTATCAAAGTTATGTAAAGATTCCAACATTACTATATTGCAAATACTATGTTCTTGCATCATAGTTGCAAATAAATTTTTACTTACCTTTATGTCCTTGTGTGTGTACTACCACGGAGTGTAGATCAATTTCCTTTCTCACTTAAAGTCGGAAAACCTCATGTATTACCATTTAATATTAAACACAATCCCCAATTTGATAAACTTAACACACACAATCATGTACTACGTCCATTCATGCCACCCTGATTTAGATAACATTATCATTTCAAGTCACTAATCACATTGTAAACTAGTCCCATAAATTTCTCTATTTTTTTCCAGCAACTATGCAACTATGCAATTCCAGCAACCAACAATTTTTCTCTCTTTTTGCCATAATAAAATCCCAAACACTAACTCCAACAAAATATCAAGAAATTTCGGTGCTCAAGTGACTGTAACACTTTAAAAAACATTGAAAATAACCTTCAAAACCGTGAGCTAAATTCACCTATTAGAAGTTCAGTTTTAAGCTTCTTGTTTCTGCTTCACTATGTTTCCTTTGCTTTCTATTTCACTTGGAGCCACTTTAAGATAATTTGAAAGGCTAAACACCATAGTAGGAGGTGTATATAGGGTTATAAAAGGGGTTGGGGTCGTGACTCTTGCTTAGGAATTAAGAAAATGTTGTAGGCAGCCAAACATGACATGTGTTAAGCAGGGGTGGCTTCTTTAAGCAATCTTTAACTTTTTTCTTCCCATATTTAGATAAATATTGGCTTATAAGATATATATATGAAGTACTAAGGGGTTAGGAGACGCGATGAAAGCCTTAAGGTCAAAGGAAATGAAGGTTAAAACTACAAGTCACCAAGCATGAGATGTCCTTTGTAGTAAAAATCTGATTTTACACCCATCCTTGCAGTAGAAAACCAAGTGTATATGGCCTATCTTAGTGTGTCTACAACCTAATTTAATTGCCATAGGATCCTAAAAAGTGTTAATTCCTTGACTGTTCATTTGATTCATTACCCAATTGGCGTCCGATTCTCAACCGACTTCAACAATTTGCGCCTCAATATTTATAATGTCACATGATCCTTATATTATCATATTGTGATCATGTCATTTCATGCTCATATCTAAATATGTTAAAGACTTAGTTAGGGGTTTAGGGCAACCACGATTAACTGAAATGAAAGCAAGTAACTTTACCGATAATGATTCCGTCTCTTTCAAGGTCACAGTCGTTTGTCACATCAATATCCAACATTTAGATTAAACTAAATTTCTACCACAACTCAATGTAAGATTCACCACCTAGGTTGGGAGGTTGAAGACTAACACCATATAGAGATCTTAAACTTCAATGACCTAATGCACCATTATAAGAGAACCATTTCAAACTATCGATGCAAATGCAATGTCAATGTAAATAGCAAGTAATACATGAATTATATTGGCCGAGTGTGTAAAGTGAAGTTTGGGGTTCTACATCTTCCCATTCTTATAAAAAATTCGTCCTTGAAATTTACTTACCAAAAAGTTCAGGATATTTAACCCGCATTTCATCTTCCGTTTCCAAGTTGCCTCTTCTATTGGCTGATTTCAAAATAGTACCTTATTTAATGGAACTTTCTTGCTTCTAAGTTGTTTTACCTGTCGTTGAAGAATCCCTACCGATTTTTCTTCATAAGTCAAATATGGTTTTATCTCCATTGGTTCGTTCTTCAATATATGAGAATGGTTTCCAATGTATTTTCTTAGCATGGATACCTGAAACACATTGTGAACTTGAGACATTGATGAAGGAAGGTCAAGTTTGTAAGTTACATTTCCAATCCTTTTGATGATAGAAATTGGACTAACGTATCTCAAGCTCAATTTTCCTTTCTTTTCAAATTGTATAACTCCTTTCATCGGCGCTACCTTCAAAAATACTTGGTCTCTAACTGTGAATTCTAGGATTCTTCTTCTTTGATCTGCATAATTTTTATGTCGGTCTTGAGTAGTTTACATTCGCTGACGCATTTGTGTTACAACTTTAGCCATTTCACGAACCATGTTTGGTCCCAATAGTTTTCTTTCTCCAACCTCATCTCAATAAATCGGAGACCTACATTTTCTACCACATAATGCTTCATATGGAGCCATTCCAATCGTAGCCTGATAACTATTATTGTATGCAAACTCCACCAAAGGCAAAAATTTACTCCACTGGCCGTGGAAATCTAATACACAGGCCCTCAACATATCTTCCAATATTTGTATTGTTCTTTCTAATTGTCCATCAATCTGAGGATGATAGGACGTGCTAAAAGATAAATTTATTCCAAAGCCTTATGTTCGGCACTCCATGAAGTCTGACTGAAATAATAGATAGTGGCACTCCATGAAGTCTTATGTTCGGCACTCCATAAGAGAAATAAAAAGCTTAGAATCTCTGTCCAGAACAATAGATAGTGGCACTCCATGAAGTCTAACTATTTTTTGTACATAAAGCTGCGCATATCAGTCCATGGAACAAGTGGAACAAACTGGAATGAAATGAGTCTATTTAGTCAACCTATCCACAATAACCCAAATACTATTGTATCATTTAGTTGTCTTTGGTAATTTTACCACAAAGTCCATTGTGATTCTTTCTCATTTCCACTCTGGGTTTGGTAGCAGTTGTAAGGTTCTTGCCGACCTTTGATGTTCTATTTTTACTTGCTTCACATTAAACATTGTCCCACATATTCCGCTATCTCACCTTTCATGTTCTGCCACAAATAATGCATCTTCAAATCTCTATACATTTTAGAAGCTTCCGGATGAATAGAATATTGGGTTGTGTGTGCTCCAGATAGAATATCACCTCGGATATTTTCTGCTTCAGGTACATACAATCTTCTCCTAAATCGCAAGGTACCATTTTTCGATATCTAAAAGTCTAAAACTTTCCCATCATGTATATCATTCTTTACCTTGGAACAATAGTTATCTTTCTGTTGTCCTTGTTGGATTCTATTCAATAAGATTGGCTGAAGTGTCAATGCCGTAAGTTTAGCCTCCACAAATCCTTGCGATACAATTTCAATATCCATTTTCTGTATATCCACCAACTTTAATTTTTGAGTCATATTCCTAGTTGCAACCCCTAATATCTTTCTACTCAATGCATCAGCTACAACATTACCCTTACCGGGGTGATAATTGATAACACAATCATAATCTTTTACCAACTATAGCCACCTTCTTTATCATATATCCAATTCATTTATGTGAATAAATATGTCAAACTTTTGTGATCAGTATAAATCTTGCACCATTCCCAGTACAAATAATGCCTCTATATTTTAAGTGCAAATACAATGGCGGTAAGCTCCAAGTCATGTGTAGGATAATTCTTTTTGTATTCTTTGAGTTGCCTAGATACATATGCAATAACTTCACAATTTTCCATCACACATCCCAGACTATTTGAGAAGCGTCACTATAAACCATGAAGTTTCCATTACTAGATGGAATTGAAAGGATAGGGGCCGAAGTCAGTATTATCTTCAATTCCTGAAAACTTTGCTTACAAGCATCTACCCATTCAAATTTCATACCATTTCTCGTCAATTTCGTTAAGAAGAAGCTATCTTTGAAAATCCTTCTACAAATCTACGATAATACCCAGCTAAACCCATAAAGCTTTGAACTTCTAAAGGGTTTGAAGATCGTGGCCAATTATTAATAGCCTCTACTTTACTTGGATCAATTGATAAGACCTCACCTGATATTACATGTCCCAAAAATACAATAATATCTAACCAAAATTCATATTTCGTAAACTTGGCATACAACCGTTTATCCTTTAAGACGTGAAGAACTATCCTTAAGTGTTCGGCTGTTCTTCTCTAATACGAGAATAAATAAGAATATCATCAATAAATACAATGACAAACCTATCAAGAAAGTCCTCAAATACCCAATTCATCAAATCCATAAAAGCTGCTTGGGCATTTGTCAACCCAAATGGCATCACTAAAAACTCATAATGACCATATCTCGTACTAAATGTTATCTTACAAATGTCATCTTCCTTTATCTTTATTTGATGGTATCTAGATCACAAATCAATCTTCGAGAATATAGTCGTACCCTAAAGTTGATCAAACAAGTAATCAATCGTCGGTGGTTGATATTTTTTCTTAATTGTTGCCTTATTCAATTCTCGATAATCTATACACAATCTCATTGTACCATCATTCTTTTGAATAAATAATATTGGTGCACCCCTCAGTGAAAAGTTAGGCATAATAAAACCTTTGTACAACAACTCATGTAATTATAATTTCAGCTCTTTCAATTTGGTTGGTGCCATTCTATATGGTGCTTTGTAAATTGGAGATGTTCTTGTAATTAAAGCATTTACAAACATTGTTTCACAATCTGGTGGTATCTTAGTAAATCATTAGGAAATATCTCTGAAAACTCTTGTACCACTGATACATCACTAAGATTCAGATTATGTTGTGCTCTAATCGCCATAATACAAACCAAGTAACCCACATACCCATTATCTAGTAATCTTTGTGCTTTCAATGCCGATATAATTGGGAATCTGAAACCTTTTCCAGTCCCACTGAACGTGAATGGTCCATCCTGCAAAAGTTGAAAGGTTACTAACTTCTTCTTACAATCTATAGCTTGATATTTTGACAACCAATCAATCCCCAAAATAATATCATAATCTCTCATGTCCAACACAATTAAATCTGCATAGAGTTCTCAATTTTCTATAAGGATCATACATGTTCTTAATAAATGACTTCTTGTACATCATGCATCCTACCTAGCTTCCTACCATACTCCGTAGACACAAATGAATGCGCAACTCCAGAATCAAATAGTACAAGTGCTGGAATGCTAAAGGTAGATAATTTACCTATTACAACTGATAGATTTGGCTTGGTATCTGATCTAGTAATAGTAACCCTAGCTAGCACTTTCTTCTTCTCTATAAGATTTGGATTACCTAGGCATGCTCTAACAAGATGTCCCATCTTTCCACAAACATAACATATCTATATTTAGACGCTTACCCTGATCCCACTGTTGTTGTACTTACCTCAGTTGAAACTTAAGTTTTCGACGCTGTCCCTGGAATGCTCTTTTCTTATCATTTTAGGTCAACGCCATCCCTGGCCTTGACTAAACTTCATCGAGCCTCTAAAGCAAGACTAATTCTTTGTTCGTCTTTTTCTGTAACTAATTCCCTTTCTGCTATTTGTGTATATGACATCCCTTAGACTCCTGCCATGTTTACATATCTAAATAATTTTGGCCTCAATCCCTCAAGAAACCTTTCCACTTTAAGTGCATTAGTACTAACCATATGGGCTGCAAATCTAGATAGTTCAAATTTGTGAATATACCTCAAGAAAGCATAATCCTTCGATCTTAGTATTAATGGAACCTTTTGTTTCTGTCGATAAAATTGGCCATTGGGCTAATCGGTTAAGATTTTCTCATTATCTATCAAATGTTGGGAAATGAGGTAAAATCTGGATGTTCTAGGAAAATGATATCTCGTTTTCGCTGATTAGTACTTCAAGGCAAGAAATATCTAGATGGTTTGCATTTGGTAGTGTTCTGGTCTTTACATCTTTTGTTTATGCTAGTTGTTGTAGAGACAAATAAGGGAATTGTGGGATCAATTAAAGTTGTTAGACGGTGGGGATTCTGGGTGGCTAGTTGGTGGTGATTTCAATATAGTCTGTTCCAATGATGAAAAAATTGATGGTTTGTATGCATCTTCATTGGTAATACGGGAGTTCAACAATTTTATTCATGAAGCAGGTTTGATTGATATTCCTTCCTCTGGACCGAAATTGTCATGGTGTAATGGTAGACAAGGGTCTCGACAGATATGGGCTCGGTTAGACCGTATATTGATTAACCAAAATTTTAAAAATCAACACCCATCAGTTTCATTAGCTTACATGGTCGGACTTCTTCAGACCATTGCCCAATGGTATTACGATCCAGTGATATCACGAGCTTGCTAGGTCCTCACCCATTTCGATTTTTACGGATGTGGTGCTCTCATGAGGGTTTTCTACCAGTGGTGAAACAAATTTGGGAGGTGAATGTAATAGGTTCTCCGATGGTTTGTTTTGGGATAAAGCTTGGGATGTTGAAGACGACATTAAGGTCCTGGAATGTTGAGGTTTTCGGTAAGGTGCAACAAGAAATCAGCTTTCTTGAAGACAAGCTGGTCCATTGGGAAAATTCGCTGAATGATAGTTTCTCATTGGAAACTGAACATCAATTACTGCATCGTCGGAATCAATATGAAGTATAGGCTTGATAGAGAAGAAGTTCTATGGAGACAGAAGTCTCGCATAAAATGGCTTCACGAGGGTGATGGTAACACAAATTTTTTTCATGCATCAGTAAAAAATTAAAAAAAGAGCTAAATGATTGACCACATGGTTCTGTAAAACGGCATTAAACTGAAATCAATTGAAGATGTTCATGAATGTACTGTCCAGTTTTTTAAGGAGCTCTTTACAGTAGCACCTATCTCTATGGGTGATTATGACCTTGATCTTTTGATGCAGTCATTACAGAGGAGGAAAATTTGGCACTATGTAAGTCGCCAACAATGCAAAAGGTTAAAAATGCTCTTTGGAGACATCCTTCAGTATAGCAGTCCTGGCCCAGATGGATTTAGTGCAAGCTTTTTTTATTAATGCTTTGAGTATTATTTAGAAAGACCTCCTTGGAGTGGTTATTGAATTTTTTGAAGGCTCTCCTCTTACCTGTGCTTTGGATCCTACTAATAATGTGTTGATTCCTAAGGTGGAAGGGCGTAATAGTTTTGACAAATTCAGACCTATATGCCTTTGCTNAATTTTTTGAAGGCTCTCCTCTTACCTGTGCTTTGGATCCTACTAATAATGTGTTGATTCCTAAGGTGGAAGGTCCTAATAGTTTTGACAAATTCAGACCTATAAGCCTTTGCTCGGTGGTGTACAAAGTGATATCCAAAATCATGGTGGCTAGAATGGCCCCTTTGCTTGAAAAGTTAATTTCTCGAGAACAATCTGCTTTTATTCAAGGTCGAAATATATTTGATAATATTTCTATTGCCCAGGGGATGGTTCATAAAATACATAAGAAGGTGAGGGATGGCAACATTGTTATAAAGATTGATATGGCCAAGGCATATGACAGAGTAAATTGGCAATTTCTCCTTTTAGGAATGATGAATTTGGGATTCTCTGACCAATGGAGAAATTTGGTTTTCAACTGCATCTCTTCTCCATATTATTCGATTATGCTTAATGGTAAGACGAGGGGTTTCTTTAAACCATCTAGAGGGTTACGTCAAGGAGATCCATTGTTGCCGTACTTGTTTATATTAACGTAGGAGATTTTGTCACAAATGATTAATCAAGCCTTTGAAAGGAATCATATTCACCATTTTCACTCTGGAAGAATGGTGGTTAGTCATTTATTTTATGCTGATGATTTACTTATCTTTGCTAATGGAATAAAGAAGCCTATTGGAAACCTTCTGGAGATTATTAAAAAGTATGAATGTATTTCTAGTCATAAAGTGAGTCCGATGAAATCGTCCATGTTTTTTTCCAAGCACATCTCTACTGCACATAAATAGGAACTTATTGAATTTGTCGAGTTTCAAAGAATGGGGTCTGGCCTTGTAGTTATCTGGGAGTTCCACTCTATACGAGGAGATTAAAGAAACATATGTTTGAACCTATGTTGGATAAAATTCAAAAGAAAATGGATGGATGGAAGGGACGACTATTGTCTTTTGGGGGAAAAATTACTCTAATCAAACATGTATTATGTAGTATGCCGATCCATGTGCTTTCGGTTTGGAATTTGCCTAAGGAAATCCATAAAGATCTGAATCGCATTTTAGCATCATTTCTATGGAATTCAAGTGATGGCTCCAAGAGACGTAAATGGGTATCACGGAGAAAAATCTGTTATCCTGTAGAGAAATGTGGTTTAGGCATACGGGATTTTACCGAAGTGCAACAAGCTTTATTTATGAGATTTGCTTCGAAGTTGATGGTGGGGGGATCATTTTGGGCTGATTTTTTTGGATCTATTTATATGAAAAATTCTCCAGTAGCACTAGCGAAAATAAATCAGTCACAATCTTGCTTCTGGAAAGGTATTGTCTCGGCATTGCCAATTGTTTTCAAAAATTCTTTTTGCTATGTTAGAGATGGATCAGCCTCTTTTTGGTATGATAATTGGATTGGTCCTCATAGTTTGGATTAGGTTATGAAATTGTTGATCCACATTTACAGATCAAGGATCTCTTCACTTTGCTTGGACAGTGGAATGGCAGTCGTCTTAGAGAACTAGTGGGGGAAAATCAAGCTCGCGCTATTGAGTGTGTGCATATAAAATTAAGTGGGGAGCGTGATTGCCATGTTTGGAAGCCCACCAAGGATAGTATTTTCTCAACCAAGTCTGCATGGGAATTAGTTCGGCAAAAGGTATGAGTTGTAATTTGAATCAGTGGCTATGGTATAATAAAATCCCTAAAAGAATAATATTTGTGTCATGGAGGGCTAAATTAAATTGTTTACCTGTTGACGGTGTGGTTCAAGCTATTGGAATCCCTCTAGTGTCCAAATGCAATTGTTGTCAGAACCCTAAGATTGAATCTCTGGATCATGTTTTGTGTAATGGGGAGGTAGTCAAACAGGTGTGGTCTTACTTTGCTATCCATCTGAATCTATCCCTACCTTCTATGTTATCTTGGAGAGGGCTAATGAACTTATGGTAGAGGCAGGCTTTTTGTTCTTCACAAGTGGCCATTCTTAGGGGCATTACTCCACTTTTTGTTACATGGGCACTTTGGAAATTCAGATGCGAGGTAAGGATGGAAGGTTACCCTCTCATATGGCAGAAGATAATATGGACTGTCAAATCTTATTTATCCCGGATGACTTGCATGTTTACCAATACCAGGAAAATTTCTGACGGGACGTCCAGAGCTTGTGGTCGTTTAACTGGCCTATACTCGACGTGAGATAGCCAAAATCGCAATGGGTAAGCTGGAAGAAGCCTCCAGGACAGCAGTTTAAATTAAATGTGGATGGATATCCAAAGGCAATCCAGGGCTAGCTAGCAGAGGAGGTGTCGTACGGGACTGCAAAGGAAAATTTTGTGCTGGTTTCTCTCATCATTACGAGACTTGCACAATATGGTGGCTGAAACTCGTGCTTTTCTTGATGGTTTGCGAATGTGTAGGGGCATTGGAATCAACAATATTATTGTGGAAACATACTCAAAGGCACTGACACAATGGGTAAGGAACGGCTCTTGTTCTTTATGGTGGCTTTGGGAATATTAGGATAAAATATTGGAACTCATGGGTTTGCTTAATGCTCGAGTTCAACATGTGTATCGAGAGGCTAATATGGTGGCTAATTTTTTGGCAAAAAAAGGGGAGTGATGGTACTTCTAATAATATGTTCTTTTGGCTATGAGACTCCAACTCTTCTCAATGGAATATTGCGTACGGATCGTTTGGAAATACCTTATCTTAGACATTGAATATGTTGCTTTGAAGATCTTTATTTGTAATTACGGGTTTCCTCCGCCATAAGTGAGGCTTTTTCAATAAAATTTTCCCCATTCAGTTAAAAAAAAAGTCCACAAAATAACTTTACAAGTCGTCGTCCATGTACATCGGAATCCGAAATCCGAAATCCCGTAAGAGACATCCAGCCACGCCTTCTATAAGGTTCTATGCTTACCTGCAATGCAAGAACTGCATAAGCTAATGCTCACTAAGCAAAAATCATGCATGTCATGGGTATGAGTCATAAGGGTATCTAACCCCATGCTTTTTACTTTAAACCTTATGCTTAGGATGTAACATGCTCAAATATTCGTCAATACCAACTCGAAATAATTTCATTGACATCATTCATTGGGCCCGTGACCCACATACTATGCACCGAATAGAGCTCTACACAATATCAATATCAATATGAATAATCAATAATCAAATGACCAATATGACATCAACATCGGCGAGTGGACCATTCTCTTGTAACCACTAGAGGCCTATTCCCTAATTGCCCCTATGGTCATCCCCAAAGTATCTTACCCGATAACGTAAATAATCATAATACCACAAATGCACAGTTGAGTGGTCCATCCTCCTATGATCACCAAAGTCCTATCCCCAATTTATCTTTGTAATTAACTGGGAAATATTACCTGGGGTGCCAAAACATATCACATAAGCATGCCTCACATGCCTCAGTGCCCTAGTAGTGGTCAATAAAATATTTTATAAGGAAAACTCAATTTTACAATCATGTTGTGCATGCTAGATTTTCAACTATAGACGTCTGTTGTGCATGAAGATGGAAACGCTCATGAATGACGTACTTAATCAAAACTGATATCAATATATTCTAAAACTACATATTCATTGAGCTCCTTACCAGAGTTATGTAAAGATTCCAACATTACTATATCGCAAATACTATGTTCTTGCATCGTAGTTGCAAATGATTTTTTACTTACCTTTTATGTCCTTGTGTGGGTACTACCACAGAGTGTAGATCGATTTCCTTTCTCACTTAAAGTCAGAAAACCACTTGTATTACCATTTAATATTAAACACAATCCCCAATTTGATCACCTTAACACACACAATCATGAACTACGTCCATTCATGCCGTCCTAATTTAGATAACATTATCATTTCAAGTTACCGATCGTATTATAAACTAGTCCCGTAAATCTCACTATTTCTCGAGTCTAATTATGAATATCAATGTTATCCAATCGTTCTAAATAACCTAGCATTCCTTAAAATCTATTTTCCAAGCCTAAAAGATAATTAATGAACATATAAAGGTTGAAACTACATGAAACACACAAATGGACAAAACCTGTTTTCAGCTGCCATGTCCCGTTTCACCCGTCTTTTCACACCATCAATCACATTCATTCCTTCCCAAAATTCTTATCACACTTATATAACATATATTTGAAGGGAAATATGTTATTAAGTACCACAAGTAGAAGTTTTACAACCCGAAAATCAGTCCCTTTTTACCGAACACTAAATCAAGCCATTTCCTTATGACTGTTTTCAATTTCCATTGTATTAGCATGCCACCAATCAAATTATAGGGTATTATAAATCCTTTCTATCCTTCTAAATTTCATATAAAGACATTCATACATATATAGCCACAAATTATCTCCTATGTATTATCCCAAATCAAAAGTTGAATAGGCAGAATCCAGCAACTATGCAATTCTTGTCCTCGCTTGTTTTATACAATATATCATATTAACATCCCAAACACTAACTCTAACAAAATATCAATTAATTCCAGGGGCTCAATAGATTGTACGACTTTAAAACATTGAAAATAACCTTCAAAACTGTGAGCTGAACTCACCAATTTAGAAGTTCAGTTTTCAGTTTCTTGTTTCAGCTTTGCTTTGTTTCCTTTGCTTTCTCATTCACTTGATGTCACTTGGAGATAACTTGAAAGTATAAACACCATATTAGGAGGTATATATAGGGTCTTCAAAGGGGTTGGGGACGTGACTCTTTCTTAGGAATTAAGAAAATGTTGTAGGCAGCTAAGCATGACATGTGTTAAGCGAGATCCAGCAATATTTGACTTTTCTCTTCCCCTATTTGGATACATATTGGCTTATAAGATATATATCTGTCATATATGAAGTACTAAGGTTTAGGAGAGGTGATAGAAGCCTTAAGGTCAAAGGAATTTAAGGTTAAAATTACAAGTCACCAAGCATGATATGTTTCCAAGCATGATGTGTCCTTTGTAGTAAAAATCTGATTTTACACCCATCCTTGCAGTAGAAAACCAAGTGTATATGACCTATCTTAGTGTGTCTACAACCTAATTTAATTTCCATAGGATCCTAAAAAGAGTTAATTTCTTAATCGTTCATTTGATTCTTTACCCAATTGGGGCCGGACTCTCAACCAACTTCAACAATTTGCGCCTCAATATTTATAATGTCACATGAACCTTATATTATTGTATTGTGATCATGTCATTTCATGCTCATGTCCCAAATATGTTAAAGACATGGTTAGGGGTTTAGGGCAACCACGATTAACAGAAATAAAAGCAAGTAACTTTATCGATAATGCTTCCGTCTTTTTCAAGGTCACGGTCATTTATTACATCAATATCCAACATTTAGATTAACCTAAATTTCTACCATAGCTCAATGTAAGATTCACCACCTAGGTCGGGAGGTCGAAGACTAACACCATATATAGATCTTAAACTTCAATGATCCAATGCACAATAAGAGAACCATTTCAAACTATTGACGCAAATGCAATGGCAATGTAAATAGCAAGTAATACATGAATCATATTGGCTGAGTGTGTAAAATGAAGTTTCGGGTATTACAAAGATGCTGCAATCTTGATTGAAAAAGAACACAAAATAGTTTATTAATGAAACTTATTTATTTGTGTTCAACATTGGTAATAGGTCACACATGTACCCATTCCATTGTTGTGGGAGACTAATATCAACCATTATCGTTAAGTTCTTGAATCATCTCCATGATAGTCAATATTTTCTTTTCCAGAGTCCAATAGCATTCATTAGGTGAGTGAGAGTTTTTACGAGCTATGGAGCCTCGTTAGGTTTTATAGGTGAAATTGAATGTCCAATGTATGATTTCTGAATTCAAGCGCAACAAACATCCAATGTACATTGTTTGTTGGCAGAGTTGACATGAACAGAAGGTCCATATTGGCCCAAGGATTGCTCAACGGTAGCTCTCTTCCTATATTGACATTAAATAGGCTGGACTTTGTCAGCAGTAAATTTGGATCTTGAATTTAGAATATATGTTTTTTAGCTTCATCTAAAACCTCGAATTTGTCGTTGTAGCTTTCAACTTGACGTTCTTGCCACATTTTGCTAACTGGCGATTGTATAAGAAGCAAATATCCATTTGCTGTCATAAATAAAAACAACAAACGGTAGTGACTCATGCACATAGGTCACTAATTGGAATTGAATGCTTTATGTTTGATCTATGACCGTGTAGAATGACTTATCACCAATTGTAACTAATTCGTGACAAGTGTATATTATTAGTGAGTCATGCACATTGGTCAATTGCATTGTGTTACACTTCTGCGTCTACATTTGAAATATGATTTGTGGCTGTAATATATGTTTTGTGACCAATTTGTTTTGATAAATTATCATGTCTAGCGATGACGAGATTACAATTAATTGTGTTATCTCAATCCGTTTTTTTACATAGAATATGTGACCTTCATTATTCATGCTATAGCAGTAATGATAAGATGTGACCATTATTATTTCAATTTTTGGCTTGCTCTAAGATTATGTGATCATTATTGGTTATGGCTTTTAATGATTTATAAACATCATCATACCGTGCTACTCAACAACAACTTTGAATAAACAAGCTCTTGGAACCATCTTTTGTGTTTTACTTTCCACGAACCAATAATAAAAGGGGACTAATAACATCTTCGCATCATTAAACATTTTTTTGTGAACAAAATGAAGTATAAATTATTCGGACACAATGAATTCTATAGCAACGTTCAAAATATAAAAATCATACATATTTATTCTTTGGCTCTAGAACCAACTCTAAAATGTAAAGATGTTAACATTTCTGGCATGGCACTTGTAATGTGGGAAAACCACAGCACCATTTGAATGTTTGAATAGTTTTCCTTCACCAGCAATGAATGGAGACTATAATATTCGTGCCGGTATGGAGAGCCTTTTAACTGGCAATCTGAAAGTGAAATCGAATAGTGGTGATCCCTGCATATTATTGTAACAATAAACATCTCATATAATTGTTTCATCTAACACACATTACAATATCAGATGTTGGGATCTATATGTGGAGAACAAAACTTGGTACATATTTCAATTGGTCACATATATTAGATAACATACATTGTTTAGCAAAGCAGTTGTAACTTGTGTGTGGTTTATGACCTATGAGCACGAAACACGTGTAACATAAATGTGAATGGTGACCTGCAATATAAATGATACTTATACACATAAATGGACTTGTGAGTACCTCTCTACCAGTATATTTCATTTCCTTGAGGACATCATATGTTATTGTGTCCACATGCCGTTGAACTTCCTTAGATTTGAAGATATCAAACATTTCAGGTTGAGGAGTTCCAACATGCAAATCAAATGATGGTGTTTGAAGACTATATGGCAAACCAAAATCATCATAAAGGGTCCATCTTATCGTTACCTTTCAAATCGACTTTTTTCCATATTTTTACCCTGAAAAGTGAAACAAAATTAAAATTTCAAATGTCAAATATGAATGATTTAAAAAGTTGAAAATATCAATTACTTACTTTGTCTATAGGTTCAAAATCTTTGACAATATTCTCCTTAGATTCCTCCCTAAGTTCGTACAAAATTTTATCCGTAGTAATCGAAATCAACCAGTCACAGATTCAGACAAAAATTGCATATTTAATTTGATGTCGAGTAAGTCCATTTAGATTTCACCTTGCATGTGTACAATAAGCTTTATTTTCTTATTTTGATCAGACTTAAAAGATGACATCTGTGACTTCATGTCATGGAGCTATCCATTCAATAATTGATTCTTAGACTATATAGATAAGATATTTGTCCACTAAACTGTTTTCTCAATTCCTCAACCACCTATAACATATAACTATCCATCAGTTCCTGATGAATGTGAAAACGATATAATTCAGTGATATGTGACCATTGTGAATTGTCATGTGACTTGTGCACTATTAATTGTGACTTGAGCATATTGATGTTTGACCTATGACATATAACAAAATTTAAATGGAATACATAAATTGATAACATATGACCACTTTAAAGGGACTTGTAACCAGAAACATAGAATTGTGGCATGTGCACACATGTACGAGCTAATGTGAGAATGTGAAGTATTATATTGCAATAAGAAAAATGTGATAATGTGTTGTATACAACACTAACATTAAAATAACAACTTACATCATTCGATGGAGATCAAGGTGGATGCGGTGTATGCTCATTATTTGCGTGTCTGACTGACCATCACTACACTAAAAAAGAGCTTTTGCAGCGACCAAAAAACGTTGCAAAAGACTTTTTGCAGCGTTTTTCCAAGTGTTGCGGAGGTCGGTGTTGCCGTTGAGGGAAGACCTTTTGCAGCGTTTATTCGCCGTTACGAAAAAAGTCTTTTGCAGCGTTTTTTCAATGTTGCGGTATCGTTTTTAAACGTTGTGATAGACCTTTTGCAGCATTTTTTCAACGTTGCGATAGACCTTTTGCAGCGTTTTTCCAACGTTGCCGTAGACCTTTTTTTTATTGTAATTAACCCACAAAAATTGAAAATGACACTTTGTGAACAAATTTTCGAATTACATAAAAACTAATAATTTCATTACAAAATTTTGAATCAATACAACATTAAAATGTGATACAATTCAACATTAAATCAATAAAACAAGATTCAATAATTTCACCTAATAAGTCAATCTTAGTACAAAATTAACTTCAACGACTTTGCTGTCAACATTCCTATGCTAATGTCTTCCATCTTCCACCTTAATCCTTCACTGAAATCACGAACATTGAGAAGGGGCTAAACTACCATATGAAAGATAAGTAAAAATTAGAGGTAGAAAATAGAAAGTTTCAACAAACTAAAATTAAACCAAATCAAATCGCAGATAAAAATTATCATAAAATTTTTTTAAAAGTAAACAAATGTAGCTAATTTAAAAGTAAGAACAAATTCATTTGCAATCAATGATCGGATAATCGAGAAATCACTAATAATCTCAATAAAAAGATCAGTAGATTTTCCTATTTAGATTTTTTTAGTAGAAGGAGGGCGGTACTTCCGAGATTTTATTAATATGTCCTCACTTGTGGCGGAGGAATACCATGGTTACAACTAAAATAAAGTAAAGCAATAAATGGGGAAGTACTACTTCCATTTCATCAAAAGTAAAGTATAGCAGAAAAAAGGAAGTTTTACTTCCCTTACAATAAGAGTAGAGTAAAGCAATAAAAAAAGAAGTACTATTTCCCTTACAATGAGTGCAAATGTGAGCAAAAGTAGAAGAAAAGGCGGAAACAAAGAATTAAGCTCTAATGCTGGGCAGACCATGTCTGTCAATTTGAACGAGTGCCCTGATATGACGTGGTAAATCGGTTGGTTCATATTCCTGGTATCTACGATGATGTCAACCTTCTGTAGCAAGTACATCGGCAACTTGATTTTCCTCTCTGAAGATGTGGGAAACTGTATTTTTGTTAAAGGAAATGATATCTGCAATCTGT
>CAIGRH010254581.1:0-13131 GCA_903798295.1 Fraxinus nigra | reverse complement strand
AATTGGGATTGAATAAGGTTGATGACTTACTTTATTGTATTGAAAGATACCTTTTGATCTTTTTTCTGTCATGTGGTGGTGGTGAAAAAAGGATATATATATAAGTTTTCTAGCTGGATACCACACACACACACACACACACACACACACACACACACATATATATATATATATATATATATATCTCTGCTTTTCTTTTTATGTAACCTCTACATCCCTTATTCTTTATTCCTTAAGCAATGAAATAAGCTGCTGGACCTAATTTATCTGGATTTTATGTACTCCAAGAGGTGAGAATATTAGTGGTACTGAGGTTGACATGACTGATTTACTTCACTTTGTTAACCTTTATGTTATAATTATTTACGAGCCTACGTTCAATTGAATCTCTTTTTAGCATGTACCCATCAATTAATAAAAAAAGATAAGAAAAGATAAGAAAAAGAAAGAATAGGATGATATGATAAATCATTACTGATGTTATTCTTGATGAATGCAAACGGGTTTGAGTCATTCTGTGATGTCCTGAATGGAATGCAGGAGAGTGCTCCACAGATTTCCCCAACTTATCTTTAAAGACATCAATTGATATTTGAAATATGTTCCTGAAGCATTCTATTTTTAGTGAACTAGATATATGTAAGAAGGATTCTCTTGTGGAACGGCGATTCCAATTGGAAATGCTACATGGAATTATGGAATTGTATCATAAATAATATTAGGATTATGTTTACTCCAATATTATCTTTACATACGATCAGATAATTGTGATAGCATTTTCTTGAGCAAAGGTAGAACCCATGTAAGTTCTTTGAAAGAGAAATAAGTATACTCTATTTTTATTTATTTTTTACCTAGAGGATAATCAAATAAAATGCTATGCATTGTGCAAAAAACCATATGTTTCTATTGGGCTTCAAGCACTTTTGCGGTTTGATCTCAGAATGGTTTCATTCAGTTATGCCATTATTTTTTCATGCTACTGCCTTAGATCAAGAGCTGAAAACTACTTCATCATTTTAGAGACATGATGATTTTTTTGAGAACTAGAACTTTTGAGATCTCATTTTTTTTTTCAATCAAATTTCTACTAGACTTCCGTAACACTCTGGCAAGGCTTTGATGTCTTCTGACAAGATTATTCTTGTTGATAGATCTTAGCAATGCGTCATCCCAGGAGACTTGTGTTGGCAGGTTGCCTTGGGGCTTTAATTGTAAGATTTGTACTTTCCATCTATTAGTTATTCAGTTTACTATCCAATTGCTAATATCTGGAAATATTCAAATAACTGAAAGTATGCTGATTTATAGATCATGACCATCTTATCTGTTCTTGTTGGCTGGGCAGCTCCTAATCTGGTAAGAGTGATTTCAAGTCCATATTTTTCCAAGAGACCTGATATATATATGTATATACAAATTTTTAACTTGTTTTCAAAAACGCGTTTTCGAAAATTATATATATTTGAAAAACCTAGGGCATGTTCTCTTTACCGTTTTCAAGTCGTTTTCTCTTTTTAATTTTCTAAAACAGTGAAAACACGTTCTCTTTCTTATTTTCGAAAACGCGTTTTTGAAAACAAGTTAAAAATTTACAAAGAA
Organism: Fraxinus nigra; assembly: GCA_903798295.1. Lineage (NCBI taxonomy): Eukaryota > Viridiplantae > Streptophyta > Magnoliopsida > Lamiales > Oleaceae > Fraxinus > Fraxinus nigra. The sequence continues at coordinate 11,529 of CAIGRH010254581.1, read as the reverse complement.
AACCCAGAATTTTGGGTGTTTTCAATTATAATCAAACCAAAATTTTAAAAACGCGTTTTGAGTATTTTCAATCACCGCCAACCACCATTGCACCACCGCGACCACCACTGCACCGCCGTCGTCACCACAGCTACAACCACCGCCAGCAAAAACAGATTAGAAGCCACTTTCCGGCCACCTAGACCGTCGGATTCCACCACACCTCGCCTCACTCTCTCTATCGTCTCCAATCATTCATCAGCCGCGAAACAACAAAAATCATTTTAAATTGGAAGCCAAAAAACCATTCTAGTGCTACCTGTTTTCGTCGAAAACTTCACATCCGGCGACGCCCAAGGTCGTGCGACGCCACTGGTCGAATGCTTATCCCCATGTGACTCCAACCATGTCCCCAATCCACCCCAAACAACTATGCAATGTTCGGATTTCATCAGAGAAGAACGACAGTCACAAAAGTCGAAAACGCTATCCGAGTTTTGCAAATTCCTACGCCGTCCAGCCATCCCACGATCGCAGATCACATGGGTTAGCCTCCTCTCCACCTAGCGCACCTTGCCCAACCATAGGTCAAGGCCAATTTTTCCACAGGTCAAAACTGATTTGAGGTGGTGGCAGTGGCTGTGACTGTAGCGTGGGTGGGGGGCGGGGGTTTGAATTATGGATTTCTTTAACCAGCATGAAGGTTGTAGGTGAAAATGGTGATTGTGGTTAGTGATTCAGGTGGAGGTGGTGAATGTGGCATAGACTACAACGGCGGAGGAGATGAATGTGGTGGTGATGGGCATCGTTGAGAGAGAGAGACGAGAGAAAGAGGGGAGGAGAAAGTAAACGGGTTTTCCATTTTTTTATTTTCGAAAACAATNTAAATGTTTTTGCTAGACAATTTGACGGACGTAAAATAAATTCTAAAATTTGACGGAAAAGTCGTAGCGACATAATTTAAGTTATAAAATTTACATTTTAAAATTCGGATCGCTACAGCGATGGCAGGGAGCGTCCAAACCCAAACCACCACCATGCCGCTTGCAGAGAGATCGCCCGGAACGCCGTTCGTAGGGAGAGGACAAAGAGAGATAGAGACATGACGGAAATGAAGAGAGAGAGGGATGAAATGAAATGAAAATATTGGGAAAGAGAGAACACGTTTTCAGTTTTTTATTTTCGAAAACAATTTTTAAAAATTTCCAAAAGAACACATTTTTTACAATCTCAAAATGGATTCTCAAAACACAACCCAAAATGAATTCAAAAATCAACACAAAACTAAACTACAAAGAGAACATTTCCTTAACTATTTAAATTTTTTTTTTCCTGTGAAGTTCAATAAAAGAGCTCTTGATAATAACGATAAAGAAAATCTCCCTCCTTGCCGTCTTCCATCACTTCAGAACATACATTTTCATTTCAGTGGCTCAATTAATCCCCTTATCAGATTATTAAATGCTTCACAGTTGATCCTATGCTTCCATTCCAGTAGTTCTCTCGTCATTATACATGCTGGTGTCATCTAAATGTTCAACCACACTTTTTTGTCCTATGCTTTTGCATTGGCAAATGTGGATGCTTTTCAAGCTTGGACAAAGAGTGCCATGGTACCGCGCAAATATTTTATAAATATATATTTGTTGCGGGCACACTATCACCATTCTTCTTTCCATATCAGTTATTGTTTCAGTTGTCATTGTTTATGATTTGCTCACTGATGCACTGCAATTGTAAATTATGTAGATCTCCCGTAAATGGACTCATCACATCACAACCTTACTGTTTCTGGGTTTCGGTTTCTGGTCTCTATGGGAAGCATTTAATGAAGGGTACTGATTTTTTTCCTTCTCTTCCTTCTTTTATTGTCCTGTTTCAACTTTGCTAGACATAAAACGACCTTTAAATGATTTCGATAGTCATAAAATCATGTCAATTGTGTTTCACTTCCTTTACAGGGAAGCAGAAGAATTGGCTGAAGTTGAAGCAAAATTGGTTTGTTTCTTTATTCTTTTCTTTTAGGATTTCCTCTTCATTGACTTTGACTTTACTGATTTCATCTTTTTGGCATGAATAGGGTGGTGATATAAAAAGTAATGGTGGATCTTCCAAAGAGAACAGTAAGGTATGGCTTACATCTTTTCTCTATTTGGTGGTACTAAATGTATGCTCTGCTATCCTTCGCATAGAGATTCATGTGCTACTAGAAAAGAGCAGTTATTTGTTTTTGGGTAAAAGTAGTTATGATACTGTTAAGAAGTTTCTAAGGAGCTGCACTTCCGCATTATGATGATACATTCCTGTTACTTTAGGACATATTGGATGCATATAGTTGCTATTAGTTTGCATTGTTGGTACACTTTTAGTTTTAAGCAAGAACAGGGTTCAATTATAAATTAAGACATTTATTTAGAAAAATCTGTTGTTCAAGTTTAGAGTGACCTGTCTATGTAATTCGGTGGAGAGAACTGCAGAATTAGAGTATTTAGAATGATATTAGATATTCGTATTTTTAGTCATGCCAAATATCCTTTTTTGCCAAACAAGGCCCATGCCACTGTCAACTTATGACATTAATAACATTAAACTTAAGATCGCTTTGTTGCCCAGACTTCCTTTCCAGGTACTTCTAGCTAGTTGTACGAATATTTTGAGTACATTACTTTCATTTTCAAATAATAAAACCCTCATCGTACCCTCTGTTACAAAATGCGTTTTCTTTAAGATTCATTCTGACTTGCTTCATACGTGCCCATACGGTGTTTTTCTCATGAAGAAACCTCATTAAAGACATAGTAAGTTGCAGAAACTTGTATGCTAAAAGTTATAAGCTCAAATTATTGAAAATTTTAAAAATGTGAAGATAATTTGTTTGTCCATGCCAAATGAGAATGTTTGATATTTTTGGAACTTTCCAGGATGATGACAATTTGAAGAAGCAAAATCGTCCTGTTCTGGCTCAATTCTTCTCACCCATCTTGCTGAAGGTTTTCATAATGTTTTTGATTAAACTGGACCATGTTCAAATAACTATTATGCAACAAACCTCTAAATTAAATTTCTCTCTCTTTCTGCAGGCATTTTCTATTACTTTCTTTGGGGAATGGGGTGATAAGAGCCAGGTAAGCACACAACACTACAACAGTCTGGTCTAATGTTTATTTTTACATTGCCTGTCACCATTTGCTGTTGCTTTTTTCCAATCTAACAATCCATAAACTCCATTTCCAGCTCGCAACTATTGGTTTGGCTGCTGATGAGAATCCATTAGGTGTTGTCCTTGGTGGAATCATGTAAGTTTCTTGTGGCTTTAAGTAACGTGGATGAGCACCATATTTCCTTGTCCTCATTTTTCTTATCATGTGATGTTAATCGTGTCATTCCTGTGTTGTCGATGTCATCGCAATTTGAGGGACAAAAATAGTGCTTAAAATGCTCTCTTTATATCTCTTCACATACACACAAAAGGGGAAAAAAACAAAGGAAAAGAAAAAAGAACCACACATTTATATATGGGCTTAAACATAAACTATGTATTGGAATCAAGAGCCTGCAGCAGAAGCACATGATCACTCTTTTAATTAAACATGGGAGGAAAGGGAAGAATTAGACCTCAATAGTTGTGAAAATTAAATATTCTGAGCAGTGCTCCGAAAACAAAGGCAACTTTTGTACTATATTCCAAATTTTTTCTTAGGTCTCAAGCTATTTTTAGGAGAGTATTGCGGGATTTTTCTGAAACCAAAATCTGTCCAATAGAATAATAGTTACTGCCTGAAAAATCAGAATTTAGAGGAGGATATGCTTGCCAAAAAGTCCCCCCGCTTGTGAAATTTGTGCTGCTATTTTTTGGATTAAGTGCATGGTAAAGACTTGCATGACCAGCTTCCTAATTGAAGTCATATTAAAACATAGGCTGGCCAATGATCTGGATGATATCTACCCAATTTTTCCTCTTGGAAAGATACTATTATTTTTACAAATTATTTTTGGACTCGTTAACTATATCCAACAAGTCAAAACTCTATCTTATCCAATCATGGTTTGATTTCTATTCCCAAGAATATCTAAAACCAAACAAAAATTGAATATGTCCTTTTTTACTACACTTAAGATTATCTTTTTCACATCGATTTCTATTATATTTAGTAAATTAAAATCAATTATTCAACATCATTAGTTCTCTAGACCATAAATTCATGATAGTGCAATAATGAGTAATTAACCACTAGTAGCTTGGCCAAAACACAAGGACCCATACAAAAGTCGTTGTTCTAATAATATTTTATGAATCCCAAGGATATCATTGCTTTCTCCAGATATGTTTTAGTCAAATATTCACTCCACCACAGAGATATAACTGTACCCTAGGATCCTATTAAAATTATGTTAAAAGGAACTTGTTTTATTATGTCTTTGACCTACAATTCTTCGTGTGTTCTCTCCAAACAATTTAATGACACCCATATCATGAATAATTCTTCCCATGACTATAAAAACTAATTATTAAAGATAACTAGGATAGTAATGGACAAAAAGATAACAGTAGTTGATATCTTTAAACCATGAGTTCATCTCAAAATTAAGAACATATGAAATATAGTAGTTCATAGAGGACTAGTCTACATTAGTTTTTTTAAAAGGGGTCTATAACACCGAATCTAGAAACCTTACATAGAAGTACTAAAAATTCTTTATTTATGATCACAGTAATACTGAAAGGAAACTACATAATTTGAAATGATTTATTAAAAACATTTTAATAACGTGAAAGGATTCAAAGTGTTTTATTTTAGAGGTCATAAAATATTTAGCTTGGACAATACTGAATTCATCTTGCACTAGCAGTCACCTCGAACCATCTACCTCTTATCATTTAAAAAAAAGGGATAACATGGAATGAGCTAGTGCTCAGTAAGAAAGCCTTGTGCACGTGATGCATGCTTATGATATTCATTCATTTTAGAGAATTGACTTTTAAAATATGCATCTCTTTTCCTTCATCATTTTTGAAAAAAAAGTTAAATTAACGTTGGGAACTCACTTTAGTATCGTGTAGCCAATCAAAATTCATTAGGTCATTATTACTTGAAATCCTTTAAATCTGTTGATAGTACCGTAAATCTATTAACGTTAAACATACATTAGTTTCTCGGTCCACCACTTCTTTTAAAAAATATCGGGTACATTTCCTTTAAAAATAGTCTTTTCCAACAATATCATTTATCAGTCTACATCCCATGCATTCGCGTGGATGTATCAATATGATTATATGTATGAGGACGACATGGCAATTACTCCTGACAAACAACAAGTTTCACTTAATTTACCTCTACACATAAAGAACAATCAAAGAAGTTCACTTATTAGCAAGTTTTTATGTAATATTTATATACATTTAACGTTGTAACTGACGAATGAATGAGGGGAGGTTTACTTACCTGGAGTCCTTAGCATTTTACTTTTGAGATAGCAAGTGGAGATCCCCATGAAGTCAACATGCCAATTATCCTTGGTCATTACTTTTCATAGAAAAATTCAATAATATTTGTTCCGAAAATTGATCCTTATCCTTATTCAATTAAGCCCCCGTTTGATCCACATTATTATCTCATTAAAATGAAAAATATGACCGTTATCCATCACATCAACATTTAAATTCAAATCCTCTATCTCTTGTGTGGGCCTCAATAACGGCTATATTTTTTATTCTCATTCTACAATAATTTGGCTCAAACACGGGGATGTGTTTATGAATGTGTCCGATGTAGACGATCATAATGTTGTGATGATNAATTATCCTTGGTCATTACTTTTCATAGAAAAATTCAATAATATTTGTTCCGAAAATTGATCCTTATCCTTATTCAATTAAGCCCCCGTTTGATCCACATTATTATCTCATTAAAATGAAAAATATGACCGTTATCCATCACATCAACATTTAAATTCAAATCCTCTATCTCTTGTGTGGGCCTCAATAACGGCTATATTTTTTATTCTCATTCTACAATAATTTGGCTCAAACACGGCCTAAGATAAAATAGTTTATGTCATTAGGGCCCAACGTATAGATAAAAAGTGTTCATAATCATATAGAAAATTAAAAGTGTAACCTATTGTTAAAAAGCACTTTTGGCCCAGAAGGATGCTATCCAGTTAATTTTCCATTGTCTGGAGATAATTACACTTTTACCGTGCTATAAATGGTATTATCTAAAGATAAAAAACTGCCAACAGGAGTGCAAAAATATGAATTTTTAAGGGACTTGAGCCAATAAATTCTAGAGTAAGCAACTTCAGAAGTTTTAAGCGTTGACACTAGACATAGCAGAAGAGTTGGAGTGCCTTTTTCTTTTCTAAATTAACAAGATAACTAACTCTTAATCCCAAAATCGAGACTAAATAATTAGTTTATTGGACAAAACAGAAAGCTAGTGCCAAAAGAAATTTTCCAGCAATTGGAAACGCAGATATTTAGACCAAAAATGCAATGGTGAAGGAAAACTGGAACTTTCTTGATGTAAAATTTGTTAACATGAGACAAAAGGCAGTTCTTTCAAACAGAAGGAAGTCCCACTTCATTCCAAAATGGTTTTGTTTTGTCCCATTTCCTGAGTTACACAAATTCTGACTTCTTTTGGTTATGCGATGTGCAAAATTGGCTTACATATAGTTGCTTATAATTATTGTCTATGTTGCATAAGAAAAACGTGGGTGCTTACTGGGTTATACTTCAGTATGACCTGGGTTATATAGTTTACTTCCGTTTCTCTGGTGGAAAGGCGTTAAAACTTTATATATTTGTAATGTTTGAATTGTTTACCTTTGTCAGAGGACAAGCTTTGTGTACTACTGCTGCTGTCCTTGGAGGAAAGAGTTTGACAACTTCAATATCTGAGAGAATAGTAAGTTGCAGGAATTGGATCTGCCTTTGTCTTTCTTTTGCTTTCACTAATAGATGTAACAGTAATGCTGCTCTGTAAATGCAGGTTGCACTCTCGGGTGGAGTTCTTTTTATTGTTTTTGGAATCCAATCCTTTCTTTCACCGGTTCAGTCATAATGGCTGCACATTGCTAGGGTCGGTATGACTTCATGTCATGTAACTTGTCCTTCACGATGCTTAATTGATAAAGTAGAATGGAAATACTTTCCAAAAAATGTACTATTGGTCGTCAATCTATTGTCTGGGTTATAGTTCGGTTCCTCAAGGTTTTCATTAGGGTTTCGCCATGAGGCCGTCAAATTTGTTTTCTGAACTTCTGTTGTTACTTGCATGCAGAAAGTGAAGTTGAACCATCGATTTGACATTGTGACAATTGTGTTCTCTTAGACAAGGGCCAAGGTGTGGGCTTCTGCAAGAGCTGTATTCGTATCAGTTATAAAACGATTCATAGCATACTTGTGATTCACGATGTCAAGGATAAGATAATGTAGAAGTTTGACAAATTTTTAGGGCCAGGGGTCACATTATTAGGGGATCAATTCGTTCAAATCATTACATCTATTTTGACAACTTTTAATGATGTTTACTATACATTTATATAAATTTTATTTGATATTCTATCGCTGTTATGTTGTGTATTAGTATATTGGTGCTGCTCAAGACTGCTACATCGGCTTGAAGCTGACTATTGGATTTTCTGGCAAGAACCTGAAAGTGGAAAAAATCACTCGAAATATGATGCTCAAGATTTATTTCATCAATAACTAGCTGTTGTACTCTCGATCATCAAGCCATTATTAGAGCTGCTAGGACTTCGACAACATTTATCCATGACAAGATTAACAGACTCATGTTAAAAACTACAGGATAAAATTATACACCTATTTTGAAAGTATAATCACCAAATGTTTAGACAGAATCAAGACCAGCTATTTTCAGACAATATAAACTATAATAAATATGGTTCTGCTGAAATAAATCAATCGATACTCTAAAGAGACTTGTCAATTCATAAAGGCTCCTCCTCCAGGCAAGCTCGGTTGCCCTTGTGATGAAACTTGTCCCTGAGATAATAGCTGTGATCGTCCCCCACCTTGAATATAAGCTTGATTCATCCCTGTACCAACCATCGGCTGTGTCTGTTGTTGCTGTAGCTGTAGCTGTGGAATCTGCTGCTGCTGCTGAGGCTGCTGTAGCTGTGGAATCTGCTGCTGCTGCTGCTGTAGTTGTGGAGTTTGCTGCTGCATAAGAGGTTGCTGTTGCTGTTGCTGTTGCTGAAGCTGTGCAAGGGGTTGCTGTTGCTGTTGCTGAAGCTGTGCATGCTGTTGTGGTTGCAGTTGCTGTTGCTGCTGACTCGATATCTGTGGCTTAAATACAACCATATCCTGAAACCACAAGTGATTATCAGTACGTAGGCTTCAGTCAGAGACAATGAGACCAAGAGAAAAAAAGTATGAAGTTATTCAGTGTCTATTTTTAGAAAAGTGAACATAAACTTGCAATATATTACCCCAGGAAAAAGCATTCCAATCAAACGACATGCCTTATCGGAAACTGAGAGCAGCAATGTCTGAAATGGTAACTGTATAACTGCACACTAAAAATTTCCAAACAAGAAAAACACGAGGAATTCTTGTCAGACTATCAATTGCACAAATTGGAATAAAGACATACTTCATCAAGATAAGTTTCAAGGAAAGAATAAAGCTATTTGTAATCTTTGTTGACAATCTATGTGTTGTCAATATTCGTGTTGTTGATTTAAAAAACAGTCTTTAAAATGGATGGTGTAAATTCCTGCCAACTCATGGTTGTACATGTAGCACGGTTGTTAAGGAAATAAGTTGAAAAAATAGAGAGATGGTATGTAGTCCACTGTCCCTTTCAGTCACACTGAACCAAGCCTCACTCTAATTACAGTGCTCCTTTTCCCACCTGAGGGTTAGGGGTGGGAGGAAGAGAGGAGTTGATGACATCCATCTTCAAAACTTATGCTTTTGATGATTGACTGAGCAGTGAGTATTCCACATGTTAAATTTTCGTGTTTTCAAGCTGTTAAAGCAACAAAACTTGCAGAATTTTGTTTGTTTTTTCTGAATCAGCAGACTAGAATTATTTGGTTGACTATCTCCATCTTCACTCTTAATCCCCCCACCCCCAGAATCTTTGTTGCCTGTAGTTACATTTAGCAGAGCCACTTGAGCTTCCAAAGTTGATACCAAAAGGAGGACTACAACTACTTACGGGATGCTAAAGAGCTGCAATACAGTTGAGAGAAGTTGTGAAGGAAGGTCCAAAGGGGTTTGAAGAAAAACAAGCATGTTTTCTCAAAGCCTCAGCAACGTGGCCACTCTGTTTCGCCAGGCTTCATCCAATTTGTTGTGAGAGGGCAGAGGGTAAATAAGATAAAGGAGAATTGCCTTATCCTGGTATGAAATCACTATCACTGAATGATTTCTGTCTTCAAGATTCAGGAAATAATCTCTCTTCATACATTGCAAAGGCAGTACAGAATTGTCAAACTTCCTTCGTTTCACCAAGGATTAATGCTGTATAAAGTAAGAGCAAACATCCCTTCTCAAATAACAAATAGCTTGAGATTCAAGTCAGAAGGTAACAGCTTGTTGTGTTGATGTATTGATTCAAAACTTTCAGTATAAAACTTCTTTGACTAGATAAGGAAAATCATCATCTTTATCTTCGGGGTTCAATGTAAGCACTCTAATGTTATGTTGCATAACTAATTCCCCAGATTTTGCTATTTGAGAATCATTCAATTGACGTTTATAAAATGAAGCATACAGCATAAAGCTTATTCACCGGCGACTCTGGCTTAGTCCATGATGAAACAGGGGAATGCTTTAGTCAATATCTTCTACGTGTGGGCAACTCACTACAGCCAATTTCTTTTCACAATCTGCTTAAATTAACTAAATCATGTTTGTTAGAGACTATTTCCTAAAATAGTCTAGTAAATAGTTTTTAGTATTTAGCCCTAATTTCCATCCTAGTATAGAAAGAACTCCTTGAATATATACCACATCTTTTCTATGAATAAAGTGTGAGAAATACCTTGATTATTTTACATGGTATCAGAGCACCACTGCTCGGGTTCCTCTCGCCGTCCAATATCTCCTCTATTTCTTTTCGGCGATTCTAGTCAGCGCAGCCAGCACCAGGGGGTCGCCCATCGCCGTTCAGACCTCGCTCGTCGCCGGTTCCGTCTTCGGTCGCCGTCCAGCCTGTTTTTCAGTGAGGTCAGCGTTCGTTCCTCTTTTTTTCGGTGACTCCAACTAGCTTCGCCTGCACCGGAGGAGTCGACCGGCGCCGCTAAACCTCCGCCCGCCGCCATTCAGCCTCCACTTGCCATCCAACACAGCTTTTCAGTTGGTTAGGATTTCTCGTTCCTCAACCAGTAACTTAAAATTTGATTGGCTTGTTCTTTGGAGCTCTGGGTACTGAGAATTGCAAGTTTCTGGGCCTTTGGTTGAAGTTATATGCTTCAACTTCATCAGTTGAAGTTTCTAATCTTTACTCAGGTTTGGGTTCTACAAATATTTGGACTTTATTGTGATATTTTACTTTGTTAATTGCTTGATATTTGATAAATGGAGGAGAAGAAGTCTGTTGTTGTATCCGATGTGATTCATATGATGTCAAAAATTACGGAACATAGACTTAATAGATCTAATTATTTAAATTGGAGTAAAATTGTTAGATTGTATTTGCGGAATATTGCTAAAGATAATCACTTAACTGATGAACCTCCTAGTAATGATTCGAAAGCCTCATGGCTAAGAGAGAATGCTCGTCTATTTTTGCAAATACGTAACTCTATTGACAGGTTTGGTAAATCACTGTAAATTTGTAAAGGAATTGATAGATTATTTGAAATTTGTGTACTTTGGCAAAGGAAATATCAAACACTCCCATGAGGTGTGCCAAGCCTTTTATCGTACAGAAAAAGGTAACAGATCTCTTACTGACTACTTTATGTTTGTGTACTCTGGCAAGGGTAATATCAAACACGCCTATGAGGTGTCCCAAGCCTTTTATCGTGCAGAAAGGGTGACAGATCTCTTACCGACTACATTATGGATTTTAAGAAGACTCATGAGCAGTTAATATGTTATTTCCATTTAGTACTGATGTAAAAGTTTAGCAAGCTTCGAGAGAGAAAATGGCAGTTATAAGCTTCTTGGCTGGTCTTCCTTCTGAATTTGAGACTGCTAAGTCTCAAATTCTGTCTAGCTCCGAGATATCTTTAGAAGAAGCTTTTAGTAGGGTGCTCCGCACAGAATATTCAGCCTCTGTTCAACCCAATAGTGCTCTTATCGGTCGCACCTCTGAATTTGGGAGACAGCAATTTAGAAGTGGCAATAAAGGGGAAAACTCAATTAATTGTGATCGAAATCTTAATATTCGAGGACAAAATTCGGGAGGTGTTGTATATTACTATTGTCATATGTCACAACATGTGGAGAAATTGTAGAAAGTTGCAGTGAAAGAATCAGTCGAGCCAGTCAGCCCATATGGCATCTACTAATGATATATTTGAGTCTATTCTAATATCTGCAGATGAGTATGCCAAGTTCTCACA
>CAIGRH010254526.1:0-20480 GCA_903798295.1 Fraxinus nigra | reverse complement strand
AGCCGTCATGGAACTGTGCATTCAGGCTGGTGTGGAAAGAGCCGTTTCCCATAACGAATTCACATTAACAAAAGGATCACAACTTCTCTTTAATACAAGGAGAGCACAATAACAATAAACTCTCTCTTGTAATAGGAGCAAACAATCTCTTCTAAATAAAGGAAAAAACTACAAGTATTTAAGAGAATAGAATATGACAAGTAAATGGTTATATGTTCGATATACAGGAGTAAAAAGTAGCGTGAACCCTAAATTGTGACCCTAAATTGTGAACGTCAAAAAGTGGCTTTACCACCACACTAAAAGGTATGCCCTCATGATTTCATCCTTTCGAAGTGAAATCATTCCACACAACATTCCTCATTGTTTAGCTTGCATTCTTGTTTTTGAGTAATAATTTTGGGCCTAATAGTAGTAGCTTATTTTGTTAGCTTCCTTCGTAAAATACACTTGAGGTCCCAAATTAAATTTCATTTTTCTCAAGTCGGTCACTGAACTTAAACATTGGTACAATTGGCCGGCTTGTCCGTCCATGTTTGTTAGTTTTAAATAATGGGAAGAGATGACATGGCAATTTGTTATTTACCAACTATGCTTTCGAGTCAGCATTTTTATGTTTACAAACTTACAAACATGGACAAAATTACCAGATTGTAAGTTTGTAACAAAAGGTACAGTTCACTAGTTCAGTAAAACTCTAATTTGTGATTATTGGTTGACAGCCCCTGCTCCCCACCCCAATGGAAGTGCTAATTCATGAGCAAATCAACATGTAATGGTAGCGTGGGAAAAAATGAGGCAAGTAGCCATTGAGCTTATGCCTGGCAAAATATGAGGGGTGTTTGAAGTCCAAGTAAGGCCATAGGGTGAGGCAATGCCTGGCATTCAAGCACCAGATGACGGATGGACAACATGCTCAACAAGAAGCAACTATTGACAATCTTGTTCTTCCCATGGATGTATCATGTATGGCATGTTCCCAATTCTCAAGACAGACTATTGGTCGATGCTTTGATGAGGTACTACGGAAAGTTGCCAGCAACAGTTGAATTGTCTTCACGAGCAGGAGCTTGGGCTGGGACGAAATACAGTGGTACAACGTGGGGAGATGCAGCACCTAGGTTGGACGAGGAAACGTTGGTTGCTTGAAGGCAGGGGCGGTACAGTGGAGGCGGTGGGATCACCTGCCACACAGTAAATTTGAAAATTCAATATTTTGCCCCAATTTTTTCAAGATTTTCGAAAAAAAAATCTTTACAGTTTCCAATTTTTGCCTAGCCTCCACAAATCTTATCTTCTAGCTCCGCCCATGCTTCAAGGTGTATGTATTATCTCTGAGGAGAAGTAACTCCTAATGGTTCAATTCAAATTTCAGCTATTCATGCATAAACCCTATCCCCTCCCAAAAAAAAACGTTATATGCTCCCAGGCGATCTTAGCTAATATATTTTATCAACCCCACTGCACGTACAGGGAAAAAAAATCCACAAAAGTGCAACAGACACTCTCACACGGTGGTGGGGCCCGCACATTTTTTTAAATACACAGTGGGACCCACTGATGTCTCTATTCTGGTGGAATTCTGTGCATTTCTTCCTATACAAATGGAATTTCTGATATTTTAAACTTGATTAAACAGTATAACAATCTGCAAGATCTAAAATCACAAGGATAACAACTGCAACGGACAATATTGCGGAGAAATCAATACAGCTTGATAAATAATAACTACAGTATTGAAATTTTAAATCCTTCATAAGATTTGCATGAAATACAAATCATACATGCAGCAAACCAAGGCCAGAGAGAATGATAGTGCCTCTCGAATTCCAGAAATTTGTCCACTAAACAAAACACACACATGATGGTTCCAATCTGCTCATAACATGTAACCCACTCACAGGAAAACCTTGTTAGGAAAGATGATACTTCTCATGCAGAACTTCTGAATTCTTCATATCAAACCACAGCCATTTCTTACCTGTTGAAAACATAGAGAAAATAAAATCCCCTTAGACAAAAAAAACAGAATCACTTCCATCATATGGTGTGATTTAGAAAAAAGAAAACCTAGAGAGACTCCTGCTTCTACTTCGGCTGAGACTCTTGCTTCGGCTACGGCTTCTGCTGGAACTGCGCCTAGTTGGACTTTTACCTGCCCGTTTCTGGCGCTGAAATTCGGCAAATCAAAACAAAGTGGGAACATAAAAAGCACAGAAGCAGAACCACACTTGACTCCAGTTCAAAGATTAGATAGCACTAGATGGTATTAAATAAAGAAGCTAAAATTTTCTTCATGCACTTGAGAGTCATCAACACATCAACAGAAATCAGAGAGGACGGAGCACCAGCAATGAGATAACATGTAGGAAGTATTTAACCACTAAAAATATTACTTACAGATGGAGTTGGGGACCTGGATCTTGATGGAGATCTGCAAAAGTTCCAGAAACAACCCAATTTAATATCCACTTGTGCCTCTTAACAACTTTGCTCCATGAGCCTTGATGCCACATCCACGTCAGAATGACCATGACCAAAATGCACAAGAGGAAACTTGCAAATATTTTAGCAATTTATGGGGAAAAAGACTTAAAATAGGGAGCAAAATATGTCCACCTAAATAAGGAATCTAATTAAGAAAGAAACAGAACCTCAAATATAAAGCTAACAAATGTTCTTTAAAAGACCGATCAAGATGCCCAAAGAACCAATAAAGAACTTTGATAGTATGCTTTGATAGCTTAACAGCATTGGCGACAATGAAAATGTTTCCACCGCAAATAGAGGGTGTTTCCATGTTCAAAGGGCAATTCACAGTCCAGCTTTACTCGCAATCCAATATCTTCTTTGTTTCCAATCTAGCACCCATGGACATTTGCGATGCTCATTAGAACACAGACACCAAGAAGGATTCGAAAGCTTCCATCGATAAAACATCATACCTCCACTACCAAAAGATATGTAGGCAATTGAACCATATCCCACCAAGATCCTAATGTGCAATCCCCAAATTGCGCATACAAGCCATATCTAAAAAACAAAGAAGGTGATTCCAATTTGAAAAGAAACGAATGAACATTATGATTCCTTGATGATACATTTTCAAGCACAATCCAAGAGTGAAATATGGGAGGAAAAGAATCAGAGATAGGGCTACATGAGGGGGAGTCTTCAACTACAAATAACTAACGGTATTCATGATTTAAGACATGCTCAGCTTCCGAAAAAGCTCTGACATTTCTGTCAATGGAAAAGGCCTGCTGAAAAATATCAAAGCCACAGGCGTTTGGTCAGCTCTTTGTTTATAAGAACTCAAAAAGTAATATATGCACCTTTTTGTAGAGACAGATTAATGAATAAATCGAATCCTCTTAGCCATTTAGACATGATTGGGTAAAGGCGTGGTCTCTAAATAAACAGAAATTTAAACATTGATATGTGCCAGTGATATGAGGATTCAATTTCAGATCCAAAATATCATCTAGAGGTGCGAAATGGACCGTCCCAGTTTTCATGACACTCACCAAAGACCTGGGATCGATGTGTCCCGTGCAGGCCTCAACTCATCATATTAATTCTATCATTTTTCACATTGGACTCATGAACATGCAGAAAAAGATGAGTCAGCAGCTGGAGTTGGCACTTTGTATGCTCATGAAACATTCCAAGCTCAAGATGAGCCCAACCCATCCTCAGCTCAGTTCATAGACACCCCCAACTCCAATCCAACAAATTCCTCAAAATAAAGAAATGCAGAAACCTGACTAACCCATTAGATGTGATGATACCGACCAGTGGTACCATGAAAGGAACTGCAGTGGAACTATATTCAAAAGACGTGCAGGATCTGATGGTTGTGAAGCTGGAAGTCTTGAAAAACTAAGCATCAATGGTCAATCAAAAAGCTGAAAATTTTGGCTTCAGGATATTCAAAGTGCTGACTAGAAGAAAGGGAGCCTAGTAACATATTTGAGCTCCAAAAGTTCATGGAACACACACCAATTCGACAAAACAAAATATTCCACCAAAAATACCCAGACATATTATCCACCAATGAAACTTGGCTTATTCATCTAAGCTATGATGTAAAATAGGGTCATTTCACTTTAATGCGATGAAAATAATTTAAACACTACAAATCAGTTTTGATATGACACTAAAAAACAGAATAAAAACAATAGACCTAAAAAATTGAGAGAAATTCAAAATCAACTCCTATAAAATTTAAAATATTCAGCATGAAGGACCCAGGAGAAAGGCGTTGGACATAAAGAAGGAGAGGTCAATGACCAATAAAGAAGCACTCTGATGTAAGTAAATCCTTCAGACAACAAGTGATGAATTCAATGAAGACAGTTACCTAGATACGGAGCGTGCTTTCGACCCAGAGCGAGACCGAGAAGACACAGACCTTGAACGGCGTGAAGATTTGCCCTTGGGTGACTTGCTGCAAGGAGATTGATGAAGTTCAAAAATATATTATTAAAACCAACAAATTCAAAGACAACAATAATGATTTCTTTTTATGCCTGGCCCCCATTTTTTTCCAAAACTCATCATCAATCACACATTTTCCAATAAAATAATTTTACACGTATACCCAAAACTTTTCTTTATTTTTTAATCACAAAATCTCCAACAAAACACTATTCCAAAATGCATTTTGGCCCCGAAATGGGACTCAAACAAGAGCTATAATATTTTTAAACCTTTTGCTCCTGCTTCGACTTCGGCTCTGGCTGCGACCATTGCTTCTTCCTCTTGAGCGAGAACGGCTGCGGCTGCGACTTCTGGAGCGGCTTCCATCATATTCCTTCACCTGTCATCAATGAAAGGAAGTCGTACGTAGAGCATGCATAATAAAAAGATAACGTGTACGTGCCATATAATTAAAATATTTTGCAGCATACCCGAACTACGGATCGTGAGAAAGCATTCCGAAACTCAGAATCATCGAGCTTCTTTATCTGTAAATATGGAAAAAAAAGTTCCGTGTAGTAGTCAAGTGATAGATGTTCCAGATATCCAATCAGACATAAGAATAAACAAAAATTAATCATTTAGAACAATAAACATTGGAAGAAAAAACAAAAGATAACTTACAGCATATTTCATGTCATCATAATTTGTATAGTCCACTATCCCCGTCTTTCCTGCAAAACCGAAAGTAACAGATGCTTAAAGAATGCTCAACACAAAAATAAATAAATACATAAATAAAATTCCAAAACAGCTCAAAGAAGCCAATTCTAATTTCAAAGCTGCTCAGAACAGACAAGTTAGTAACAAACTTAGACACAAGACTGTAAACATTAAGGTTCTGACCTTCAGCCTAATGATTAAAGAAGTACATGAAAAGCTACACGAAATTATAATACATGGAAACAGGACTCCAAGTCGATGGAGAAACATATTGATTTAGCGATTGCTCAATTCCATATTAATAAGGAACTATGCTTAGGTTGTTGCTATTGGAAGCAAGATTATTCACCCGTATAGTCAAAGGAGCTTCAGTCACCATAATTTTAATACATAACTTTTTTTTATAGGAACTTTTAGACGCTTATAATATCTAACATTATAAACACACGAGATCAAAATTTAGCAGTTAAAATTACAATCCGAAATCAGTATGAACATATGTGTCGATTCAAGTAGCAACAACTATTTTCTTGATAATTAACCTATTTTGAAAATGGAGCTAAGCCATATAGGCTCCCAGCTGGATCAAAGGATCCAAAAAGAGAACAATGCCTATGCATTGAGATAAAATTCTCCAGAGTTATTTGCTATTGAATATACGAAGAGGACAGGTTACTAATGTAACGACTCGAGTCTCTATATTCAAGCCGTTATATCATATGTATTGTCCGTTTTGGGTAATATCCGCTCACTTAACCCCTTACAAATTTCTATCGCGTCCTCCAGTTGGGTACCGGGATTCAACTTAAGTTTCTCATTAGACTGAGGTCTTGGATTCGATCCTGGGACGCGATAGAATTCGTTTTTTTTTTGTAATGACTCGAGTCTCTATGCTCGAGTCGTTATATCGTACGTCTTGTTCGCTTTAGGTGGACCTATACTCACTTATTCCCTCACGAATTTCTATCGCGTCCCCCAGAATTCGAATAGGTATCAGGATTAAACTTAAATCTCTTATTAAACAAAGGTATTGAGTTCGAATCCTGGAGACGCGATAGAAATCCGTAAGAGGGTAAGTAGGCATAGGCCCACCCAAAGCGAATAGTATGTATGATATAACGGCTACGGCATAGAGGCTGGGTCGTTACAACTAGGTTAGTATATAGCAAATTCTCCAACGCAGTAGCATGGGCAAACCACAATATAACAATCTAGTCCATTACTGTGACATAGCACCACTGAGGAAGTTTCCCCAGGCCTAGAGAACGTTTGGGTGCAACTTATAAGTATGATGGAGGAAAAGTATACTCTCACATACTTTTTTATCTCTCATGCTTAAGAACTCACTTATAAGTTGCCCGCAAACATGCTCCTAAAGATCAAACATGATTGATAAAACTGCCACTAAACTGGAGAAATAAATCTCATAAGGATATTTCAGCAATACATCGGAATGCCTCAGAAAGATCTACAAATAATAAAAATCCACACCTTAACGAACAGTCTCATCCTACACTGTTAGTTATCTCTGAAAACTCATCAAGCAGTTTAAAGCAGACGTCAAGATGCCAAGTATAAATAGATTAACTTGATCTTAGTTTCAATAGTAAGAACAATTGAAAGAGGATCTCAGACAGGGGTCTTCTATTCAAGTGTACATTTGAAATGCAGGTACACAAAAATCCCAAAATGGCCAATGGCACACACTATAAGGAGAATGTTGCATGTTAGTCAAATAAAGCAAACCCTAAAAATGTAGTGTTGCCAACAGTAGTAAAAGCTCCATGATGCTTATCCAAAATAGGTAATATAACACCAGTGGGTCCAAGTCATAGTCATAAAGAACAAAACCTGAATATAATTCACATTC
Organism: Fraxinus nigra; assembly: GCA_903798295.1. NCBI lineage: Eukaryota > Viridiplantae > Streptophyta > Magnoliopsida > Lamiales > Oleaceae > Fraxinus > Fraxinus nigra. The sequence goes on along the minus strand of CAIGRH010254526.1, from coordinate 13,465 downwards.
GAATCATGTTATATTGCTTCGAAATTCGAATGGCCTACAGTGCTATATGTAAGCAAATAGAAAACATACGTTTCCTCACAAGCCTAGCCCACTTACTTAACATCTCTTGCCTCCAAACACCTTCATGTCCCCCCACCCCCAAAATACAAGAAGATAAATAAATAAATGTTAATGTTGTATTCAGTTGTCCAAATCCTCCACCAGCTGAAATATTAAAATGAATCGTACATTGCAGAAAAAAAAAGATTCCTTGTATCATCTTACCACTCCCCTCATGGAAAACTTGGGAAAAGCACACATCCCCTGCTCGACGCATGTGATCCTAAATAAGAAACATATGATACCAACATTCAAAAAGTCTGATATCATAAAGCTAGTGTTGAATGTGACTCAAGATAAGTGATGAACTAAGACTTACCTTCAGATCTTGCCAAGAAGCAGAATTGGGCAATCCAGTGACTAACACTGAAGAACAAGGTCAAGTGAGGTAAAGTTGCATACACAAAAGATGTGTTTATTATAGTTATTTTAACAATCAACAGTCACTCTATGAAATGATATACCCACCTCTATACTCAGAGCGCCTAGACACTCCACCACGAGGACCTCGACTACCACTATTGCTATTGTAACGATCCGTTGATGATGAGTTACCACGCCCACCATGAGCAAGCTCCACCTGAGTAGATTCAAAGCATAAGCAAATTTAAGCAAATCAATGACTAGTTTGAAGAGAAGTAAATCGATGACTAACCCGCAGCCGGTGCCCATCAAAATCATAACCATCACGCCCACGAATAGCATCTTCAGCATCACGAGCCTCTTCAAACTGTTGTGACAACAATAATAGATCAAAACGCACACGTATAAAGATAGATTTCTCAAGGAGATAAGACTCACCTCCACAAAAGCATAACCGGGAGGCCTAGGTGGAATTTTCAAATCAATATGCGCAATTGGTCCATACTGCAATAAGCATCCCAAATACGGTATAAGCCTTGGAAAATTATAGGTAAAATAAAGTTTGCTTTCAAACTCATTAGAAACCTATAATCAGATAAGCACGTGCTTTTTTGGTGGCTTAATACCCCTTAGTCAAGGAAGAGAACAGATACGTAATTCAGATACGATGCGGATACGCCAATAAGACTTTTTTGAAAAAATTAGGATACGTCGATACGTTTTAAAAAATTCAACATAGTTTCAATAATATAAAAAACATTTATAAAAGAAGCATGATAATAAAAATAAAATAAGTCGATACGTTTTAAAAATTCAACATAATTTCACTAATATAAAAAAAATTAATAAAAGAAGCATGATAATAAAAATAAAATACTAAAGCATTTTACTAGTATGGTTTTACATATATTTAATCATTATCTATTTTCTATAATAGAATTAATATAATACAATTTTACATGTATTATTTAATACTAGGCACTATATATTTCTAATAATAAAAATATATTTTTCAACTATAACACAATTTCACATGCAATGAAAGATTTATAATATTTTGAAATTTCAATAAATATTATTGATATTCAATAAGTTATTAAAATAATTTTAAAAATCCGTATCGGATATGTATCGAAAATCATACAAAAATATAAAATAATTAAAAAATACGTGTTGGATACATATCGAAAATTTAAAAAATATAAACAGTGTTTGAGCCATATTATTTTTGAAGAATGTATTCCGAAATAGTAGATTGATGGAGAATGTGTGGTTGAAAAAGAAGGAAAAGTTATTGATGTAATGGAAAATATTATTTTATTGAAGTATGTGTTGTTAACAATGAGTATAAGAATGAAAATGAAAATTTTAATGTGTACCAAACAGGGACAAAGTATATAAAATAATTATAAAAAAAAGTATTTGGTCTGTATCGAAGTGTATTGGAGAGTATTGAAACTTGGATATGGGTACATAATGAGTTTACAAGTATATGTGCTTCTTAGAGTTTATCTCAATTTCAAGATTGTCAATAGCTCCACTTTGAATTAAATTATGCCATCAATATAAAATCACTGAATGCACGTACATAGAAGAGATTGTGTCTGTTTACCTACCTCACCTAATTCATGTTGAACTCAAAAGTTCACTCTCCCTTTTCATCCTTGCTCTTTTCCTAATATCAACTCTCCCTACTAAAGACATGTTAATGTGCATTTTGCCACTTTAGGAGTTAGGATATTGAGTGATAAATTATTACCTTACTAGCTCATATTTTATTTACCGGAGGAAATAACATAGTCTTGGGAGCTATAGCAGTGTTCAGCAAAAATCTTTCCATTTATACACTTCCATACCCTCCACGTCAAAACGGAAGAACGCACAAAAAAGGACATTTTCGTCTAATTATCCATCAGCATGCTTCCAACATACTAAGCCATGACCAAACCAACCAGACACCCCCACACGCACCATATATATTTGAGTGGATTCATCAATGCACCAGTGGATTGAGTAAAATTGAAAGAACAGAGTCACGGCAATTAATCCAAGACAAGACAATCAAAATAATGCACATGAAATTACAATCATAAAATCTTTAAAACAATCAATAAGGACGAACAAGATAGGGTGGAAAGAATTTAGAAATGAAATTCAAATTCATATAAATTACCTTGTAAAACAAATCTTCCACTTCCCTCTCACGAATGTCACCAGGAAGGTTGCCAACATAAAGGGTTCTGCTTGATCGACTCATTCTTCCTAGTGAAATTCAAAACAACATCAGAAAAATAAAACAATTCAAAAAACAAAAACCAAAACCAAAACCAGGAATTTGGAGCATGTTTACATATCCACAGACGTTAAGATTGCAGGAATAGAAGCATGACTAAGAATTATATAAATTCAATTAAAATTGCAAAAAATGAAACGAAAGGATCAATAAATAAAAGTTAAAAAATTTTAAAATAATTTAACACACCCATCAACAGCACCATAGCTAATCATCGACAATCCGTCTTCGAAATAAGTAAAAGAAATTGATCGATAAAACATTTTACCCTAAAAAAATTGCCTCGACTGATACCATATATAAGAATAGCGAGAAAAAAATAGTGCAAGGTCGGCGGCATCAATTAGAAAATTAATTGCTGAATTACGAACATTGTTTATATAACTGAAAGATAGAATATTATAAATTAAAGTGGTAATCTTTCAGGTATTGAAATTGGGAGTTTACCGTAGGTAGGATAGCGCCGAGATATTCGAGTCGAGAGTGGAGTGGAGTTCAAAGATTAGGGTTTTGAGGTGTCCTAAAGTTGCGTTGCGTCGTGTATTTTACAAGAGAGATACACAAGAAAAATAAAAGAATGTAGTATAAATTGCGCATGTTATCTTCAACTTTTACCTTTTTGCAGTTCTATCTTCAAACATTCATTTCTTGACATTCATATCTTTAACATTTAACAAATTAACAAACATAACCCTTGATAATAGTTTCGTCCAAACTCACTGTTAGGGATGGCAAAAAAGGTTCGCCGACTCAAGATATTTAACATTTAATGAATTAACAAACATGACCCTTGATAATAGTTTCGTCCAAACTTACCAAGTCACCGTTGATATAGCTTGAAAGGTCTTGTCTTAAAGATTATGTAAACAAGAAAAATTAAAAAATAGAACATTGATCATCTTCATTATCCTAGTCTAGTGCAAACATTTACTCAACCACCCATACATATCTTCAAGCCTCAACATCTGACGCTCGATAGTCCCTACTCGTCACATGAGTGTTGAAAACAGTAGTTGAGTTCTCGAGACTTTGAATTTTCATTCACAATGAGTGCTGGAAAAAGTAGCTATGAGTTCTCGAGACTTGGAGTTTTTATCCTTTTTAAAGTGTCTTCTATTTATTTATTTTTGTATGTCCCCTCAACCGCCTTATTGTATATAATTTTCCATGAGTGCCTTATTTGGTGTACATGTGAATTTTTATTCTTTTTGGAGTGAATTTTCTTGCTGGAACTTCTTGAGTTTTATCTAAAATGGAGTCTTTTTAGAATTTTAGTTGCAGTATTTAATTTTTTTTTATTTTTCTAGTGATTCGTCTTTTTTTTTGTTTGGAGAGAGAGAGAGAGAGAGAGCACCTTGAACATTATGTTGTGTTTTTTTATGTTCCTTTTGTAGCGTTAATTCATTCAAATATTCAATACTCCTAATTTTCTAAACGACATTTAGTCTATGTTTGGAGTTCACTTTTTTTTAAAAAAATCATTTTTCAAAACTCATTTATAATTATAAATTCTCTTATAAAATAATTTTACAATTTTTTTTTCAAAAAAATCACTATTTTAAAAATCATTTTCCCCAAAAATGAAGCTCGAATAGCGGCCGGTGCTCCTAATTAAAATTATTTCTTCACCTCCCATTCACATTATAGAATCTACTTAATTCCATGGGATTTACTTGACCATTCTACTGAGGAATATCTTCGCAACACTACAAGGAAAAAATGTAAGATTAATTTATGTCGATAACGATGAAAGAAATTCAAAGAGTCTACGAAAGAGTTTGGCCAATGTATGAATAACAAGTTGGGTTGTACTCGAGATAGGAGATAAAATGAAATTCTCTCTTCTTTTTTCTTTCAATTTTTTATACTATTTTGTTTGTATGGACTTGATGGCAAAATTGACATTTCAAGCCAAACTGGCGGTAAGTTTGGATGGAAGTTAACATAAAGGACAATGAATGCTAATTTGTTAAAGGTTGAAGATATGAATGTCGTGTAATAAAGGTCGAGGATAAAAGTGCAAAAAGAAGTAAAACTTGAGACAACAACTGCAATTTACACCAATATTGCATTGTTGTGTATTTTCGTAACATTTTGATTTTTAATACATGTAAAACTTTTTAAAAATTGTATAAATTAAAATATTGTATAGGAGTTAATTTCACCAATTGTCACCCCAAAGTTTGTACAAAAGTTGAAGTTGGTCATTGAAATTATATTTAGGTACGAAAAGAGGGTACATCATATTGGAGAAAAAGAATATAAATATATTTTCCTTATCCTGAAAATTCATTATGACACGGAACATTATTTTCACTCAACTTGTGTTAATGGAGCCCCCAAATTCATAACAATCTGATTATTAGGAAAACTGGAAATAGTCGATCAAAGTGAATAAAAATTGAAGAGGGGGAAAAGTATCAAAAAAAAGTTTTAGTGACATCCACACATCAAATCCTAATATAATCAAAAGATTGTATCAAAATCACATTTCCACATCTCAGAAACATTAATATTAGAGAGGTGCTAGACGTACAACGTTAGATGACAACGTCGGTTGACAACCTGTCACACATGGGGTGGGTGGGGCGATAATTTTTTTTGTTTTTTTAAACACAATGGGACCCGCCACTGTGAGAGTGTTGTCAACCAACGTTGTAAACCGATGTTGTACAAGTAGAATATTTGTTAATATTATGGCCTTGCTGGCTGCATAACCAGTCCAACCTGGTTTTAAATCATGGCCAACCCTAATAGTTACAGAAGTGGATAGACATTAACCAAAAGCCCCCTCTGATTTTTGCCAGAACCCAATTCAAGTGAATGCAACAGCAAGATTCGCAACCACTTGAAGTCCTAAGCTCACTGCTCCAACGCCGCTGAATTTGACAGTCAATTTTTCTTAGTCAAGGTACAAACAATTGCTAGTGGGTCAATACTACAGTCCTCAACATGGGAAATTATTCCATATTTAATTAATTCGTCCGTTTATTTACCAAATTCTTTACATTATCGCACGTTTCGCCCTGTTTGGGCTCAATTTTTGAAAAAAAATGTATTTTTCTCTTTCTTATTTTTTATCATACATTCTCCAATAAAATAATATTACTTTAATCTTAAAATTTTTCCTTATTTCTAAACCACACATTCTCTGACAAATTACTATTCCAAAACATATTTTCTCCCAAAATCTAAGTTTAATGGAGGCTTAGTGCCATCAACAAAGAAACCTACCATCAACGCGAAGCTGGTTTCATTTCAAACTGAATCCTAAGTTCATGACTAGAATAAAAAAGTTTAACATATAAATCAAGTCAATATTGCAAAATTTTGACAGCTCATGTTTATATAAATATCAACTCTATAAGAAGAGGATAAAGATGAGGATATATTTTAACAGCGCGTTTATTTGTTTAGGGTGTGTTTGAGCCACATTATTTTGGAAAAATATATTCTAGAATAGTAGATTGATGGAGAATGCGGAAAAAGAAAGAAAAATTATTGATGTGATAGAAAATATTATTTTATTGAAGAATGTGTAGTTGAAAATGAGTACAAGAATGAGAATAAAAATTTTAATTTGTCTCAAATAGGGGGTTAGAATAACTCATGTAAGTAGAGATGGATCAATTGGGATGGTTAAAAAGTATTCTTTTAACCGACCAAATTTAATATAAGTAAGACTTACATATTGTTGACGTGTTTGTATCTATAGATAAAGAAATAACAAAACTCTAATAGATGGAAAACTAAAACATACAAGTAAATATAATTCCACCTAGTTTATTGTAAAACCTCCTTTAGTTAGTTTTATGCAAACATGGGGTGAAAACAGCCTGCTACCAATGAGCTTTATGGAAAAATGCTTTTAGGCTGAGGAAACAATGATAGGAAAGATCACAATATGCAATCAACTATCAAGTTGGATTTGATGTGATGGTCCTGCAACTTCTGGTGGAGAGGATTGACTCCCCCTATCAATATCCTCTTCTTCCTCCTGTTCTGTTTTTGGTATTTTCTCATGCACCTCATCGTTATCTATGGCGGATTGTGCTGGTGCTGGATCTGGAGCAATATCTTGGGGACTGCAATTAGGATTATGAGACATTGTGGACTTTTCAATGTTTTCTAATGTTTGGTTTTCACGGAAGTTGATGACCTTTTTTGTCTTTAGGTCCCATAATTTGTATCCAAATTCCTCATCTCCATAGCCTATAAAGATGTATGGAGTGGTCCTTGTATCCAACTTCTATCTTAGCTCCTTGGATACATGTGCAAAGGCTAAACAATTGAATACTCTCATGTGAGAGCAGAAGAGATTCTTACCGGACCATACGTTCTCCGAAATTTCAAAATTCAACGGTACTGATGGTGATCTATTGATCAGGTAGCAGGCGGTTCGAACAACTTTTACCGAAAATGGCTTTCGCAGCTTAGCCATGCTGAGCATGCTCCGGACCTTTTCCCAAGATCATTCGATTCATTTTCTATGCTACTCTGTTATGTTATGGGATGGGATGCATGGGACAATCTTGTTATGTCGAATACCGTGTCTTGTGCAGTAAGCATTAAACTCTTTAGTAGTGTACTCGTCTCCAGTGTTTAAGCAGAGACACTTTGGCTTCTTTCCCGTTTCACGCTCTACCATGGCGTGGAACATTTTGAAGTAATCAAATACTTGGTCCTTTGTCTTCAAGAAGTACACCCACACTTTTAGAGAAGCGTCATCAATAAATGTCATAATGTACTTGTTACTGCCTAGTGATTCAACCTCTAAGGGACCACAAATATCAAAGTGTACCGAACTGAGCAACTTTGATTGTCTCGTCGAAGAGAAATTAAAAGAGACTATGTTGCTTACACAATAGACAACGATTGCAAGGATCTAGCGTAGATTCCTAGGCAACAGTGATTAGCTCTTTCTTTGTCAAAGTAGACAATCCCTTATCACTCATGTGACCGAGTCTCTAGTGTCACAAATTTTGAAAAGCCCCATGTTCTACTATGTTGAGGCTGTCTGCACATATTTTCACACGAGTCTTGTATAACATGCTACATATATGTCCTCAAGCGACAACCATGGAACCTTTCATCATTTTCCATGTGACATTGTTAAAGTGATTGTCATAGCCCTGTTTGTTAAGGGATATCCCCGAACATAGATTTAGCCTATTCACACCCGATGTTTGTTTGTATCTGAACATCACCAATTTCCACGATTTCAGAGGAACTGGTATTTTCCATCCACCAAAGTCGCTAACTTTATATGTTGTAAAGAAGTCTCCATGGAATAGCATGGTAAGATGCTCAGCGTCTTAGCTTGAGACCTGAAGGCATGTCTTCTCATGGATAGAGCAAAAAGCCACCTTCCCTGAGATGGCAACTAGAGTCTCTCCATTCTTATTATTTGGCTACGAGCTGTTTTGGCCTTGCTCATGTAGCAATTTTCGACAGTTCTTCAAGTAGCCCTCCGTGATACAGTGGTAACACTTGTGAGTACGCTTCCTTCCATCTATGGATCTACCCCTACTTTTGCTTCTGCCTCTTCCTGCCTCAACTGTCTCATTGCCCTCTTTCCCAGTTCTCTGTAACAAGAGCATGTGACTGGTCAGTGTCAACGTCTTTTCTCGTGACCTCTTCATTAAACAGAGCATCCTAATAGATATAATAAGTTTGCCATTAAAGGTTGAGTTGTTGAGAGATATTACTTGCGTCTCCCAGCTATCAGGAATAGAGTGGAGGGCTTACATTTTATCTCCGAGTGGCATCTCTACAAATGACAACTGGTTCACTGAGCTCTGGAATACACTGATGTGTTCCGCAACTGAAGTTCCACTCTTCAACTTCAAATTCACTAAACGACTCATCAACAGGGCTTCGTTCCGAGCAGTATTGGCATGGTACATGTCTTCCAAAGGACATATGCATCTGTCCCTTGTGCCACATGGTGAAAGACCCTATGATCAATCCATTGCCGAATTTAACCGATAGTTTTCATATACACCTTCTTCCACTTTGTCTCTTTGGTAGGCTCATGGTTCATACCTTTGGCATTTAGGAGGTTGTACAAATCTTTACAACCGAGGAGGTATCCATCCAAGGCTTCCATAGTATGTAATTGGTGGCAGTCAGCTTCATCATAGCTCTGGATGACGATTCCTTCATAGGCTTCTTGAATTTACAATGGCTTAATCAAAATCGGAACTATATCAGAAACTGCAAGGGCCAATTGATAAACCTTGCTCTTGCTCTGATATCACTTGTTGTGATTCTCTTATCATGAAAGAGGCGATATAAGATGAAAAATATTATATTTCTTACTTGAATAGAATTCTACAAACTCTCTACAAAAACCTCACAAATTTTTCTCTCTCTCTTTCTTAGGGATGTGCCATTTCTATGCAAACTACATCCCTTATTTGTAGAAATTTTGCCGCCTTAATGCATTAAAAATTTCAACAAATGCTGCAAAAATTGGTTGCCTCTCTGTAAGTAATTTAGGTGAAGTGAGGCAAAAGTCAAATAAGGTGGTCGCCTTTATCCCTGCATGTGATGGCTGAGAATTTCAAGTTTTCTTCCACTTGCGTGGGGGAGCCTTTTCCTTAACAAAAGAATCAACAATCGCAACTGTGCATACATGAAAATTTCACTTCAAATTTCCCTCTTGTATGATATGATGGAGCAAAAAGTCAACAGTTGTGGCGAAAAAATCGACAAGTGTGGCCGAACTTATGAATTTGATGGTGCACATCCTGAAACCAGTAATCAACAACTACGAAGATTTGAATGAAGACGAATTCAATCAACGAGATATTAAGAGAGATTTGTGTGGTTTTTGTAGAAAGTTTGTAAAATTCTATTCAAGTAAGAAATAGAATACTTTTCCTTTTATATATCCTCTTATATGATTAGAGAATGACAACAGGATTCAACTTTTACAATTGAAAAGCTCAAATCGTGCATCCTTTAATGAATAATTGGATAACCAATCTTCACTTAACAATATGAATAGAAAGAATTAACCTCAGCATTACACAAATATTTTATGAACCTTAATGCAATCAAAATATGATGCGGTTATTAAAAAATGGGGTAATGGACATATATGGATTTTTTTTCTTGTGGGGGTGAGGTGGGGAAGTAAGATACCTATCCTTGAACCCTCGACATTGATTGTGGAAACAACAATCTTTGACCAACCAGAACAAGGTTAATCGGTTATACTTGTGGGTGTTTACATGCTAGTTTTTTTTTTTTTTTTTGCAAATTGGTGTAAAAATAAGATAACAGAGAACACGAGTGACAAACTATTCCCTTTTTTGTGTAGACTTTAGTTTTAATGAAAAATCTTTTAACCATAACAATAATGGCACTACATTTTCATTTTTCAGTCATCAACTTGACCATATCTTGTTTTGGTGAAAAGATGTTATTTTAATTTTACAACTGAACTCAGCAAAAACACTGTTTGGAAAATAAAAGATCCACTTACATTGCCTTTAAAAGAGCTCATCCAGTCATGTCCCAATCCTAAATACTCAAGGCTCTAAAACCATTTTCTGCAGTAGTTAGTCACTAGATACAACTTTAATCAGGGATTCCGGATCTCGTCCTAATGTACTCGAAAGTCTAGCCTAACTGACGGAAAAAAGATTTCAAGCAGCCAACTCTTTTCGCATGATGTGCTTAAGAGAACTCAAAAGTCTGGTTGACAAGTGTAGATATCTTCCAGTAGTCCTATCGCTCTAGAGTTCAGTGACTTGGAGAAGCCAATGATTCATGAATTGAATTAGAAATTAAAATCCGAAGTTCACTTTTGAACATTTGTGTTGGCGATTTATAATTTGGTGCCAAAGTAGATATATTAATGACAGTCATAGGGTGCCTCAAGTCATAAATATTGCTTGATAAGCATTCATTAAAGGAAACTTTCTTAAGAAGTAGAACTACTTTTCAACTTCATAACTGATAACATTATGGTAAGTAGTCTTTCTGAGTCTTTGCTCTCATGCTAATTTAAATTTCAGCTAAACTGCAATCATCCCTACGGTTTTGAAAGTCCTAGAGTGGTATTTTTTTGTAGGACAACTGAACAGGGAAACAACTAATCAGTTTCTTTTGATTGGTGCTTTTTACTTGGAACGTCTCCCATTATTGGGAGAAGAATTATGTAATGAATAGTATTTTTTGAAGAATGTGTGGTTAAAATTTAAAGTAGCTTTATTGGTTTGTGAGTAGAATATTTTATTGGGTGATTATGTGGTGGAGATTGTTTACTATAGAAGACAATGTTTGATAAAATGGTAGACAAACAGGGGCTTAATAATGAGCTCTAATGGAAAATCTTTGATGAAAGGCAATTATGCTGTGGACTAAAAGCATAAAAACTATGATGACATTAGGTCTACGCCATATTGGCAGGAACTGAATGTACCAAACAAGTAAAATGTTGAAACCAGTTTAGAATTTATTTCGCCAAAGCAGGGTATGTGGACTGAATTTGAGGTGAAATATGTTTTNTATTTTATTGGGTGATTATGTGGTGGAGATTGTTTACTATAGAAGACAATGTTTGATAAAATGGTAGACAAACAGGGGCTTAATAATGAGCTCTAATGGAAAATCTTTGATGAAAGGCAATTATGCTGTGGACTAAAAGCATAAAAACTATGATGACATTAGGTCTACGCCATATTGGCAGGAACTGAATGTACCAAACAAGTAAAATGTTGAAACCAGTTTAGAATTTATTTCGCCAAAGCAGGGTATGTGGACTGAATTTGAGGTGAAATATGTTTTCTCCACTCAGGCCATGTGAACACTCACAGGTCGGGATACATAATTAGCAGTGTGCTATTGTTTGAGATGAAGCCCTATCCTGTCACCTCAAAATGAATAGTTTCCTTTTGTTTTTGTATTTATTTTATTTTCTTGTAGAAACTCGGTTGTGAATCAATTGAGCTTACAAATATTTTTGACTGCTACTTTCTTTTCAGCTTTAAGTATTCGAAAACTAAAAAGTCGTTGGCCATATGATCAAAACTAGAAAAGGGTTCCGATAAGTCTCAGAGTACTTTATGTCCATTACAGAATTAGATCGGTTTAGATGCCGGTGAACTTTGTGTCACTTTTTTATCCATTGCATTATTTTGTTTGTCTTATGATGCTGTTAACTTGGACCTTTGCAGTATGACAATATAGCTCAGAACTAGACAAAAAAACAAGTTTCACAGGGGCAGAGAACCCTATTTTCATTGTTCAAATCTTTGACAACACGAAAAACCATCAATTGAATCATTCATTTTCGTGGACTCCTAATCCTTGCACCCGTATAGTATTATTCTTTCTTCGAATTTGCACCCCAAAATGATGCAAATTAAAACAATCAATAATACATGTGGAGTGCACATCCAAACAGCAAAAATATTATACTCAATGAATTGGTATAACTACAATAATTTCGTAGCGAATGGCAAAGGATATAAGTATCTAAGTCTCAATTGGCATGATTGGACGAGTTCATTGAGGGTATATACTAATGAAGTCTTACATCAGATGGAAAACCTAACGTATCCATTAAGCCGCAGTCAGGGTTGAAGGAGTTGAGGGTTGGCTCAGTCTGCTGAAATTGATGTAGAAGAACAGCAAGATCTTCTCTTCTCCCATTGCGACGCTAGTGTCTGAAAAACATGAATTTGGTGGGCTATATTCAGTTGGAGGAAGTTCTAATTCAGAATCCAGTCCAGTACTAGAATTATCAACTTGATTCGATGTCAATTCCACTCCAGTACAAAAAGAATCATTTTCAGTGGCAGGAAGATCAAATCCGGTAATAAATTGATCAAACGACAATGAAATTTGTCTAGCCTGCTCAAATCCGTGTATCTCATCAAGCTGACAGTCACAGCAGCAAGGTGTTTCCATGGTTGAATTTAAAGATGTCTCTTGAAATATGGGCGACTGCATCCAAGAAGAATCATCACTGTTATCAATATAGTTCTGTTGACTTTCAGTTTTGAACCAGATGGAGCAGTAGCACAATCAATATAGTTCCATGGCTGCTCCATGTGCAGCTGCTGTTGAAGCTGGGAGAAAGCCTGTTGTGATGACTGAAAGCTGATTTGTGGAGTTTGTTTTTCTTGTGACAGCATTAGAGCAAACTGTGATGGTGCTTGATTAAGAGGTTGAAACGGCTGAGCAGGTATTTGCAGTAGATTTTCCATTACAGGTCCTTGTCGTGGGGCAGATGGTGCATTATGCTGCATCTGTGATTGAGGAACTGTTAACTGCCCGCTAAAACCAGGAAGCAGTTGTATTTGTGGAGCCTGACTGTAAGGAGTATGACCAGCATAATACGGCATATGCGAACTTCGTGCTGTGGAGAAAGATGCTGCATTCGAAGGTTGTGGCTGCAAGGAAGATGGAAGGTATTGTCCTGATTGAAAACCCTGAGTTTAAATTAAACAAGGAAATATGTTTCAGATTTAAAGATAAGATATAGTAAAATCAATCCCCCATCCAGCTAAAAAAAAATAATTATTCTACATACCAGTTGTGACATAGGTTCAGAAGAAACCACAAGTCCCAAATGCATATCATCAACATTGTCAGGAAAGCTACCAGTATAGCCCTGAAAGTTTATGTGCACAGCAAAATAAGATTTAAGAAACTTCTGAATGTTGTGAGAAATAAGCAGTGCAATGTGTATAT